>CM060962.1:63570095-63663878 GCA_030765045.1 Tenodera sinensis | reverse complement strand
AACAGCGTGGCAACTCGTATGTGTGAACTATAAAATCACAAAATTGGGGCAAGCGTTTACCCCTGCACAAATAGTATCTCGATAAGGCTCTGGGTGAAGTCGATTACTTTGGCGTCATTTCTTCCGACGCTCTAATCTGCGACTAGAAGATCACGCAATTTTACGACCTGTCCGTGCACAAGTGCTAGGTCTAATGTTGCTGGACCTCAACAAATTATAGTAGGTTTATTTTGAGAAAAATGGAACTGTGAGTTTTAGGCAAATCACGGTTTATTGGGCAAGTCCTTCATTAATCAGGAACTCCCAGAATAGAAATGACACATACAAGTTTCAGCAGATAATTACTTTCAAGCCAAATTTGTCATTTCAAACAAAATGTGGATTTCATCCGCCAAGTTCTCTGGTTAGGTCAAAACACCCACACCAATACTGGCCGTAAGCCAGCACGACGTGGTTTATAAGGCAGATTGCAATTCTCAATGTTCCGTAAGTAGCATACTCAAATTCAATTGAAGCTGAATAGATGGCGTGGTATGTTAATGTCCTATTGAATCTGTCTTTCTGGAGCAAACTTCCTATCAGTGGAGAGCGTTTGTTGGACTTCTTTTAGATTCATCTAATGGATGGTGAACTTTTAAATAACGTGCTGCTGCAACTGGGGTAACTATTCACTAGCATCAGATAAACTGTGCACCACGAATTATCTCGACAAGAGTGGCCGTGATATCTGAGACAGGGACTCCTCAACCGGAGGTCCAAGTTTCATTTCCCACCTGAAAAAGCCTCTATTAGATTTTCCTGAGTCCTCGTAAATGCCAAATACTGAATGTGTACTGAATGCTTGGACCGTTTTCCTTTCACATTTCCTTTCCCAATTATCATTTTATTTAATTTATTATTAACATCTTCTGTATGTGGTGCTAATTGTGTAAAAAATTCATTTCACACTTTTAAAAGAGGGCGCATGATGAGGTCACAGTATAGGTAGCCTTCATCTTATCTATACCTAAGTTGAAGTTGATTGGTCGAAGCGATCCTGCGCCTTAATTCAGCGGGCCTCACCCCTATAGGCTTCTTTTTGGGGGGACACCTAAAAGCAGAGGCATATTGCAAAAGGCCATCAACAATTACTGTCCACATTTCAAAACACCGTTCTGCATTTCAAAACTTATTTTTTAATCTGATAGGTGATCCTAAACGGATTTTTTTAGTGCTGAATTCGAAAGCAATCTCCGTTTTCTCCCATCACATCAGGCTTTCAAAATATTCATAAATAACAGAAATAAAATTAAAGTTTTGTGAAACGTAATAAAAGTTATCTTCAATAAGAATTTTGTATGAAAAACTAGGTCATAATTATAATTAGTTATCTGCCACTAATTAATCATTAATTAATAATAATTATAAGGACATTCACAACCTTACCTCAATTTTGCACTTCAAATTTTCTCCTCTTTGGTCTTCTCGCATGTTGTTCATAACAGTCCCTTTTAACATCCAACAATAGTCCACCATCATGTAAACACTCCACTTCCCTTGATACCTCATTCCCAAATTGTTTATATCCTGGTGAAATCTTTCGTCCTGTTCCTCACTAAAGTATACTACATTATCAGGGAAATAATTTAGATGGGAATGAAGAAAAATTTATTTTGACATTCATGTTGCAACCAATTTGTTTGACATTTTGTAGCATCACTTTCATTATATTAATATAATTTGGGTCTTTTTTATTTCTAAGTAAATTAAAAACAACATTTCTGAAAGCATTCCAGGCATCCTTCGCTTCTCGACTGATAGTATTCTCGAACTAATTGTCCACCAGTTTTCGAATTTGTGGGCCAACGAGTATACCAGCATTAATTTTTTTTTCATGGGATAACGAAGAAACTGTAACGCAAAAGTATTTAAAGTATTCACTTTCCTTATCTAGGGTTTTCACAAATTGTTTCATTAATTCCAATTTCACATGGAGAGGTGGCAACAATACTTTTGAGGTATCAATAAGAGGTTCACTTCTGAGCTGTTGAGCCTTTCTAACAAGCGATAAGCGATAACATTTTCCATTGTAAAACATTCTGACATGGTACACCAAAAACGGATTTAAGTTTTGCAATCACTGTGAAAATGTGATTCAGAAACGCTCATTTACTTATTTAAAAAAAAAAAAAAAAAAAAAAAAAAAAAAAAAAAATCCAACCAGAAATGTGTAATCATTCCTCGTAATGTAACACTGCAGATCCTACCGGGAGCAGCTCAGGATACAGAGTGGGGCCTGTCACTGCATATGCTATTAGGGAAGGTCAGCCAAACTCGAACAATAAAGAACGAGGACCTTGAGATCTGTGTTATAAGTAATGGTAGGCTTCTGTTTGCCTATTGGAATGTAAAGCGAAATCACAGTGAGAGACGTGAAGTCCTACTAAAGATGCACATAAATTTCCCTACATCGTATGTATTTGTCTACATTAGGATCACACATTAGGGATTTTTATCTTATTAGTTTGTTTTAATTTACTGTAAAGCCCAATTTTAATGTTTATGGCCTACGGAAGCATTTACATGATATTGTAACATTCCTAATGTGTTGTATTTTATGAAGGCAATCGGGAAACACGTTTCTAATTATACAGATTACAGACACAAATAAACACATATCTGGTTTACTAAAACTCTAGCATACATTTCCACAAATACCTCCTCCACCAGACAGGATTATACTGGCCCTTCAACTCCTGATCAATCTCACCATGACTCAGTGAAAATAAACGGATTGCCAAGGCAGGTGCTGGTTCTTTGCACACAGAATAAAGAATCCATATATAGTTGATTAGGAGTCTGAGGATTTCCTTGTTTTTATAGAATAAATCCACACCAAGTGAGATTAAAGACGGGTGCTAATTTTAAAGATCATTAGTTCTTACTAAACAGAATGAAGCATCTACATATATTTAGTTAAAAGTCTAAGGATTTGTTTGTTTTTATAGAACAAAATCCACACCGTTATACTGTGACCAAATTTTGCACACATACGTTATATGCGATGCTGTGATGATTTTTCATTTAGATTGGGCTAAAGTAAATGCTACCATGTTATCTACATATTTAATTTACTCGTCTACACCAAGTTCAGATACACAAATGTTGATGTTTTTCGAGTAATGTGCCCACGCTAGCTTTTGATTGAATACAGGCAAACATTCCTATACATTTCTGTGGTTTTGCTTAGCTTCTATTACAAGGATTCATCCAGAAAGCAGCTCTTTTAATATCTAGCCTTTAAGAGTCCCAATCTTCCTCGATTTCTTTAATGTATAACCAGCGGACTTCTTACTTTTATACAGCTATTGCGGAACGAGGCGATCAGTGGTTACCTGCCACATGGGCAGAGCGTCATTGCACGAGTACAGTGACAACACAAAACACACTGCTTACACTGCATAGTGTCTTTTGAATGTGTTCACTAGTTCCAGATAGTAAAATGCCTACAGCACGAAAATCGAAATATTCACATATTGCTGAAGTTGTACATAAATTTGGGAGCGAATATTTTACTGCAAATGGGGACAGCACTGAATGTAAGTTATGCAACAACTTTATCTACAACGTTCGTACGTCGACTTTACCTAGAACCTACTGTACAGTAATTATGTGACAGACTGACCCCCCCCCCCCCCCGCCATTTCCTATAGTTAAAACTCTGCAATCTTTCGTTCTCTGTATGAAGATTTGTTCCCTAATTATCAGTTTTAATGCAACGTAAAAGAGTCTCTTAAGGATTCAAGGTGAGGCATTTATTTAATGCGTAACAAAGAATAGGAAAGCCGTTATGAGATGGGAGGTTTATGAGCATATTAAGAATGTTGCAAACAGGGCTAACTGGTCTTATCACTTTAATATTGGCAACACTTTGTTAAAATGCTTCTTCCGTTACCCATGAGGTACCAACTTCGGAAATGGACATAAGTGTTATAAATTACTGTATTACCAGCTACCTGTATTTGTTGAAAGAGAGTTTGAATGTATGAAACAAAGTACATATGTATTTAGCCTAAAATGTACGTGAATATGAGGGATTTAAATTGCTATAGATGGAAACGTCGGTTTTTGTGAGCACTATTTGCATTGAGAAGTTGTATGTACAAGCATTCTTGTTTAATGTCTCTGTTTATTTCAACGGAAATATGAATATGTAACTCTGTGATCTGCAATCAAGCTGAATAAACAAATGTAAGAATATAAAATTGGTTTCATGTAATATGGCCAATAGAGATTTCTTCCAGATATTCGGATTTTGCGTGATATGGTTCATTCTCATCGCTTTATTGTAGTATTTTCTCTGTAAAGTAGACGATTTATTATTTTCTTGAGCATGTCCTCCGGTTAGAAGAGAACAGTGAGTATTATCTCTATTGATCATATGGTTTCCCCTTATTACTTAGGCGAATGCTGAGGTGCTTACTCTAATATCACGATTTCTTTTCCGTAGTTTCCCCTTTATTCCATTTCCTTATCATCTTTCAGGTGTGCTTATAGGTTCTTAGTATATGGCGGTGCCGGACAGATTGCGCGGAAGAAGGCACAATGTAAAGAATACTCCCCGTGTATATCAGAGGGCTGCCAGTTCGACGGGGCGCTTTTTCGTCTTCCCTGACGGCTGCAGTAATGGGGCAGGTCACCGTACTTCAAAATGTTAGGGGTTTCTGCCTGTCTGCCACGGTCTAAGGCCTCCTGTGGGTGTTGGACACTATATCTGTGTAGGTCGCAATGTTCGAGGTGTCTCTCTTCAAGTCTACCCTTTACCTCGTTACCCTGTTTATCACTTATGGAGGTATTGATGGCAGTGGTGGTGGCAGTGGTGGTGATGATGGTGGTAGTACGGTGGTAGTGATGATAGTGGAGGTAGTGGTGATGATGGTGTTGGTGGTGATAATGGTGGTGGTGTGGTGATGCTGGTAGTGGTGATGACGGTAGTAGTGGTGGTGGTTGTGATAGTGGTGGAGGTAGAGGTGGTGGCGATTGTGGTGATGGTGGTGATAATGGTGGTGGTGTGGTGATGGTGGTAGTAGTGGTAATGCTAGTGTGGTTGTTCTAAGTATAATGAAGCGATATATGTGCGATGCTTATTTCTTTAATTAATATTTATTCGAACACTCCAAGTGTGAGTAGAATTTAGTATTGAAAAGTCCTTGTAACTGCAATTCTAGTTCAGCTGAAACGAGTAGCGGAGTTTTGGGGGAAATAAGCTTGTAATGCCCCTTACTTATAGATAAGTTTTACTGTATTTTCTCTTATAATTATGGTAGTTTAGCTTGTCTCTAGGACCATAACGGTGGAAGGTAACTCCCACCACGCCGGTCAGGGGCAAGGAGTACGAAATATGTTTTGCGGGCAGAAATGTTGGAAATCTATTCATACTTGCCTCTTCAGTCTAACACTGATTAGATAGAAGGAGCCGAATTTTCTCCCAACTTCCCCATAACAACAGGGACAGCAGGGTGAGTGTGTATATCTCTTTCCAACATAGCTCTTTCTTTAGGCCTGAAACAAGATAAACCAAATAGCCTATATGTTGTAGCAAAGTCCCAGGTTTGATCCCTGGCAGGAGCGTGTGAATATTCCTTTAACTAGGATTATTCCCCAGCCTCCTTAAGGCTTGAAAGCATGAATGGGAGCGTGGATGTGTGTGTGTGTGTGTGTGTGTGTGTGTGTGTGTGTGAATTAATGTAATAACCCAAAGTAATACCAACACAAAGTGAACATAATTGCTGTTGAGAACTTGTCCAAAGTTAAAAAGCCGCCGATATGACTTTGGATGTTAAAGGCAGCATATAACTGGAACATTAAAAATGGAATTTTATACGTGCAGGATCCGGAGAGGTAAATGAAACGAAATTGTCTTTCGAGGATTAGAAACATCTGTGTATCGCTTATAAAAGATAAACTTAAGAAATGTGACGTTATTAGTTCCCTGGAATGCCTCTGAAACAGCAAGTCATTTGTACTGCTTGTAGTGTAAAAACTTTGGTTGAATTCGACGCAATTAATGCACGTTAATAATTAGCTATATTCAGAATCATCAGAGCTCATCTTAATAAGCACACACTCCTGCACCTTCAAGTGAGGCCATAGCTCGCAAGAGAATTCATTTGCACCACAACTGAAACCCCTGTAAAATGAAAACAAGATTACTTCCGCGCCATTAACAACTGTGAAGCAAAACTTCACGAAATGGGCGGCGATTCGTAGATACCCATTATCAAATAGAACGTATGTAAGGTTTGTACATAAGTGAACATGTTTCTGTTAAAAACACTTTAGAAGTATAAGAAGTTACTTCGTTTTTACTATAACTGCAATATACCATAACATTCTATACTACCGCTTGGATTTATTGGGAGGTTATGTTTATGAATGCAGAACTACAACCCAACATAAGAATACAGAGCGATTTTGTACCATATCACAGTCACCACTGTTGAACAGTACCAGCAAATGTGCTTGCTAGCGATGGTGAACCACTATAGATATGTATGAGGGGGAGGCTGTTACATCGATTGATTTCCCTGCAACATGGCTGCCCCCACGTCTATAAGGGATGCATTCGCAACCACCCACAATGAACATTTCGCTTGTTGCTCAAGTTGCAGTTTACAGTTGCAGAGGTATAAAACGCAGCGGGTGCAATCTTTATTTGACATTATCATGGTTTATGTTTAACTAATAGATGATTCCTATGTACATATGTGCTTTACGTTGCATTTGTGTAAGAGCGGGGAAATATCTACTTAAACACTTGGTCCGCATAATTTGCTAAAGCGTGCAGCGAATCTGAACCGGTTGGTTTGAAGCTAATAATTGTACTGTGAAACCGCATTCTCCTAATAAAATGTGTTTGTTGAAACTGTAGTACAAAAGTAACGCTGTCTGACAGTACCATATTTCACTTTCGGGAATATTAACGGAAGTGTGTGAGCGTAACCTGTGCGTGGTCATTTCAACCTCTTTCTCTTCTAAATCAGTGCATCTGAGACATTTATAGAGGAAACAGCTTACTGGAATACCTCCAAAACTAACTGTGACATTTTACCCGTATTATGGCGTGGTCTGGTTATATTTGGTGATACTCCATCTGTTTGGTTGCATTACTACCGCCAACTCTTCGTAAAATATAGCCATGGCCATAGTTAGTGTTTTTTATATTAACGAAATGGGTGAAATGGTGCTAAAATGAGCCGAAGGTCCATAGCGATTTAAGTTACTCAACATTCGTCTAATCAGGATAAGGGAAAACCTCAGTAAAAACCTTAATTGGATAACTCACCCTAAACGAGATTCGAACTCGCGACCTCTTGGACATGAGGCAGATGTGCTACCACCACGCTATAGAAGCGGGCTATATTTGGTGTTACTGCATTCGTTATATTGCTACAGAAGCCGTTATTTTTTAAACCGTTGCTGAGAAGCCGACCGATAGCTTTTAAAAGATCCTCTTTAGACCCAATATTGATTAATTAATCTTTGGACGCCATTGTACTGCTCAAGTGTGCGTGGTTTTGTCTTTAATTGTTTTAGAGCATTATATGCAGTTATAGTTACTGTTGTTATTTTTGTGTTCACAACACAGTAGTGCATTAAATATATTACGATATTTGGCGCTCGGAAGTGATTTTAACAAAACGTGTTATTGCAGAACAAGATTTGTCGAAGGTGAGTAGGTTCATCATGTGATGTGTGGTAACGATATTCAAGCATCATTGTCGCTTGAAAGCATGTTACTTTTGCCCTGTGATATTTGAGGTTAGGAAGAATGCTTTTATGATGTAGGTTGGCAGTACTGCTTTGCCGTAATGTCCACTGCAGTGTAGGTGTAATGTCGGCCATGTTGAATTCTTGGGAACTGCCGATAAGCTGTTTCCCTATACCATTTACCATTTCCAAATCTTGCGTATGTTATTGCTCTAAATGAGTGTTAAAGAGTAATACAACCTTGCTGATTATAGCGACAGTAGCTAAAACTGACATTGCTATTTAATCGGAACTAAAGGTGAATTTAGAAGCCTGTCTGATCTATGACTTTTAATATTTTGCGACTTCAAAGTAAGAGCTTCCTATTGGTACTATTTAATGTGATAGAATAAAATGAACAGCCCGATTGTGGGAAAATCTTTTCTGAGACAGCTAAGAACTTAACAAGAAACTATTGATAAGTGACATTGACATTTATACACGAATACTAGCATTTTAGTTGTCTAAATACCCAATTTTCTTTTCGTTTTTACAATTTTCTTACGGACACACTTCACAGATTTGAGTATTTTTTCTTTATTACAGACAACTATGCTATGAATATTTCATAATTTCAAGGGGTATTCAAAACTTTCCTTAGATGTATGTAAATTTTCTGTAAGATCTACTTGGTTTATTCCTTAGCTTCTTCAAGTTACCACTTGTTATGCAAACACCAAATTAAGGCCTATTCACACCAGTGGCGTAAATAATGGTCGCGCAGACCCCACGGCGCGGGGATCCCCTGTCTTTAGAGGCCCCCAGACTGCCTTTAATAGTTTTCTTAGAAAGGACATGTTATTTCAATTCAACGATGGAAAATCGCTAGGAACAAGCGCTGCAACAGATGCAATTCACTGAGGACATACTGAAAACAGAAGTGTACCATGTAATTATGCATTTCCTATGCTTTCTTACTTAAATGTGTGAAACAAGTTTGCCTCCAAAGTGTATGTTCTCAAAAGCATTCACAGTCACATATAATTATACCTTAAAGCACGGTATTTTATTGAATACGGTTGTTATAAAAGCCGAACAAACTACATAGTATGTACGACTAATAACTGTCTGAAAATGTACTCAATTAGCCAGTAAATTGAATTGTTTTAGAAGTTGGTCATAAGATATAAGCATAAATCAATGTGTGTTGTTCCAACTAGTTGCTCAGTGTTATTGCTTATGAACGATATCTGAGGTACCACAAATAGAAGTTTTCTTGGGTTAATACCTGAGTTACCCACAATATTGACAGGTAACAATTTTGTTTCACCTATGTACATTGTGTGTTTAGCGAGTGCATATTGTTTATTTAGAGAAAATAACTATTAGCTATTATTACTTTAACACTTATTGCATGTAAGTAAATATATAATATTTTGATCTTTCCATTTTAAGCTTTATTAGTAACTAGGGCCCCCAAAATTTATTTGCAGGGGGGCCCACCAAAACCTTAGCTACGCCACTGATTCACACTGTTGAAAGAAAAACGAAAGCAAGCTTTTGGATACATATATGCACACAATGCACTTGAAACACACATGATCTGAGCAGCTGACCACGATAGTGCAAATGTTTTCCCTAAAAATCATAGACATTTTCATGACCTGCAGAATTTTGCTTGTGCCTATAATTGCATCTCAATTAAAAGATGCGGATTCCTTTACAGAATATGGCTTATAGTGCCTAAAACATTTCAGTAGATTTCCCCCGATTTTTAAGATTGCTTATAACGATGCTCAGAAGGAAACGTTTAATGACTCATACATGAATTACTATAAACGTTACCGAACGAGGTGAGTAGCGCATTTAATCTGCATTCAGGAGGTCTCGAGCCCGACCCTGACTCGGGTTTTCCGTCATTGTCTTTGTCATTTGGATGAATGCTGGAGTGCTCATTCTTATAACTTGGCGTTATATACATATACATACATATTTCCCGTCCCCATTATTCTCCTCTCGTTATAGGACCAGGCGACGGTGTTCGGCGGCTTGCTGCTGGACGGTAGCTAAGCGCTATGTAAAGGTTTCTTCTTTGTGGGGTCGTTTCTAGTCAGCCCGGTCAGGATCCGCCTCCGCAGTGAACCCTTGGCGGGGACCCTAGGGGACGAGGGGCTTGTGTGGGTGAGGTCGGGCGGCGTGGGATGCGTTCGTACTGGAAACGACAGGGATCCTGTCCATGCTTGCGGCCGTCCTGATCCGTATCTGTTCACCCTTCGGGTGTCTCCCTTCATCCTTCCCTCCTAGGGATGGCGGTAGCGGCACAAAAAGCCTACTAGCCTACACACACAGCTATGCCTCCTAACAGGGCCCCTCCGTTATCTGTCTCTCTTTACCTTTACTATAAATGTATTTTGTTATAACGAATTTACCTTACAGGAAGGAAGATTTGTTTGTAGAACATTGAAGAGATTGTATCCGCTTAAAATCTATCTACGATTTAATCTTTGCTAACAAGATGGTAATCATTAGATTCTGAATCTTTATGAATATATCTTGGAAGTCGAACAAGCACATGTTAGAATCATTACCACTGAACACGCATTGCTTTCTGTGTAGTATAGGAAGTGTTTCTCACGCCCTTTCAATAGGCAATTTGTAGCAAACGTGCATTTTGAATTGATGGGAATGCATCACGAGCATCTGTTCTTTGGTGAATATGGACTCACTTTCCAATTGGACTTGTAGCGAACATGCATATAAAGCCCATGTGCATGTAACTCAGTGGCAGGTCACGACTTTCAGTTCTGTAGTGATAATGCTCCAGGAGTATAGCGTCAAGTAAGTGTTGGATGCATTGCTTCCATGTTTCAATTCTCAATAATATATTCCATTACATGGCATGCTTATTAAATGCCAAATGAATGCTAGTAGATAAACGCACGCTTGATATATCACATTCGTATTATATGTATACAAAACGAATTTGGTAATATACACTGTTTGGGAGTATATCTCAGTGTCTAGTTGCCTTGCGGGGCCTCCTAAGGGATGAGGAATAAGTACTGACCAATGAATGCCGGCAGTTTTGCAATGCGGGACAAGAGGGGTGGCTCTGTAATGAGGACAAAGAAAAGCGGAGGAGGGGAAAGGGTATATATATCTGACGTAGAAAAGCCACAATTTCATTTTGCTTAGATTTATCTCCAAATTCTTAATTCCTATTATGGAAAAGGTTGCAAGTGTTGCTTGAAGTAAGCAGCCTTTACTAGCTTAAACGATTCTGTGTTGTAAGAAAAGCTTTAACTTTGTCCTTAGCATATTTGTATGTTAAGTTGTATTATAATACAGCTTCTGTAGGTTCTTTTTGATACCTGTGCAATAAACCGCCTTTCTTGGGTGGCATTAAAATTAATTTACATTTGTGTGAATTTGCACAGCTTCTGAAATTTGTCGAACTGTCTTACCAGCTCACCATAGACCAATAATAATCTGCCCACGTGTAGCTTCTGGTGTATACTGCATGGTGTATGAAACAACCAACACTTGTACATTTAGCAAGCCGTCAGAAACCATCAACAACAATCATGTCATTGGTTATAGCTATGTACAGCCAGTAGGATAAATGCTGCTGCCATTGGAGAGGGGTAAAGAAAAGGAAAGAAGCGGAAGCTGCGAAGGTCTCGGTAAATAATCATAATACCCTTGCATTTTATTACATTTGCTTTCTGTACAACATCTTGACACCGAGTTTGGACGCACACACTCTCCGAGATGTTGATTTCCTTCCTGACGTTTACTTTTGAGGCGTTTTCACCTGTCAGCAGTTTACTCTTTATTCACATTCCATTTTGTCTACCATCTCTGTTCCCTTCAATCTAATCCCGCTCTTCAACGTCATCCGTGATATTCCAGACCTGCAAGGTATTTTAAGGAGGCCCAGTTTGGTTATGCTCGCTGGAGACCATTATAACATAATATTGACCATCTCTTCTCATTCAACCTTTTTTCCTGACTATACCATTTTCTAGTATTTATCCTCAACAATTTTAAATTTGTGCTATTTTAAATATGTGCGATATATTTACGAATGATTTGTATTGCATCATAAGTGTCAGAGGATGTTCACCACATAATGGTGCCTAAGATAAATAGAATACTTTAGGCCATTTTAAAAATACTTGCTGACCCCCTGGTTGTTCCTCATCTCTATCTGTATATTATATTTCATATATGGTTGTACCTACTGCTAGACCGAGCGCTTGCAACACAGAGTATAAACTATGCAAAAAGACCAGCACCACGTTCCTTCTTTAGTTCTTAGGAAGAAGTGTTTTGTGCAACCTGTGCGTCTAGAAAATATACCGAAAGATAAATCAAATGCTAAATTGCTTCTTCAGCAATACGTAGACGAATTCAGAAACATATTTACCATGGAAAATAAAGTTTTGTTTTGCCAACCATGTGGAAAAAAAGAATTCACAATCACTCAAAGTTTATCTGAAAACACATATATTACTGCTGCGACTCGTGTGAATTCATGATAGTTATTGATAAGTGAACCGCCTTCTTCAAGTGTAGCACAGTCGAAGCGCTGTCAGTATTATTTAGATTTATGCAGAGCATTTGCTGCTGCCCACATCCCACTCAAAAAATTAAATAATGATCAACATAGGAACTTTTTGACTAAATATATCGATATTCAGCCTTCTGAAGAATCAACATTAAGAAAGAACTACATTACTAAGTGCTATGATGAAACTTTGCATACAGTTAAGGCAGCATGTGAAAATGAAAAGCTTTGGGACAGCATCGATAAGGTTCAGAAAAATAGGAAACTTCTGTGTAATGGAAAATGACGAAATACTTAGCAGTCATATTTAGTGGTGAGTAAAGAACTACCTGCAGCTATTAATACCAGGTGGCTCATCTCATCCGGAATCGGGGTAAGTAGCTAGCCCTTCGTGCGTTATAAGAGTTGCAGAACGCAACGACACAAATCCAGTCATAGTAATGGCAGTGGCGTGAGCGGACTCCCCTCTGCCTCTTAGCCAAGACGAAGGATGAGAGGCAGTTCCCAGGTTGAACTGTTGTGTGTAGTCCGTGATAAGAGACAAAAACAGGGTGAACAACCGAAAAGGTTCTTATAATGTTTTGCACTTTACTTACAGGGACTTTACTTTCCAGAGAATAAACTCACTCCCATATATATATCTAACATTACGGATTATAGGTTGTAAAGTACCGTAACAAAACAATAATGATGATAAACATTTTTTTTTTTTTTTTTTTTTTTTTTTTTTTTTTTTTTTTTTTTGGGGAACGTCCTCCAACGTAGTGTCATATTGGACGGTGAGTGAATGAAATGGATGAAATGATGCTCAAATGAGCCCGTGGTCCATAGAGCTTTAAGTTCCCCGACATTCGTCTTCTCAGGATAAGAAAAACCTCGGTAAAAAAAAAAAAAAAAAAAAAAACCTTTTCCGAATAACTTACCCTAAGCGAGATTCGAACTCGCGACCTCTTGAACGTGAGGAAGACACTAACCATCACGCTAGAGTGGCAAAGCATAATGATGATAAACATTCCAATAAAGATTAATAATAAATAATAAAAAATAAACCTGTAATATAGTAACAACTAACAATAGTAATAGTAATGATGATGATGATGATGATGATAATAATAATAATAATAATAATAATAATAATAATAATAATAATAATAATAATAATAATAATAATAATAATAATAATAATAATAATAATAATAATAATAATAATAATAAATAATAACAATAACAATAACAACAATAACAATAAGAATAAGAATAACAATAACAACAACAACAACAATAATAATAATAATAATAATAATAATAATAATAATAATAATAATAATAATAATAATAATAATAATAATAATAATAATAATAATAATAATAATAATAATAATAATAATAATAATAATAATAATAATAATAATAATAATAATAATAATAATAATAATAATAATAATAATAATAATAATAATAATAATAATAATAATAATAATAATAATAATAATAATAAATAATAATAACAATAACAACAACAATAAGAATAAGAATAAGAATAACAATAACAACAACAACAACAACAACAACAACAACAATAATAATAATAATAATAATAATAATAATAATAATAATAATAATAATAATAATAATAATAATAATAATAATAATAATAATAATAATAATAATAATAATAATAATAATAATAATAATAATAATAATAATAATAATAATAATAATAATAATAATAATAATAATAATAATAATAATAATAATAAGAAGAAGAAGAAGAAGAAGAAGAAGAATCATAGTAATCATCATAATAAGTTGGCTGTCTAAATCTGGAGTATTTTCTTGCAAGTAATTATTTAGTTATTCTAGTTCTACACTTCTAGCATAGAAATAAGAGTGAAGGTGGTCGAAAGCTAAGCCATATTTTATGTTGACAGTCTCACGACATTTTATGAGCGATTAGAGAGGAAATACCTTTGTCTGTCTGTACGTAAGGAAGTAAATATAGGAGGCACTTCCTAATGGAACTTAAAAACTAAAGACAAAGTTAATAACTATATAAATCCCAATGCTTTATCCGGGAGAGTGGGCTATAATGGATAGAAAATGTAAAACAAACATACCTCAAAGTATCCAATAACTCTAATAAGCTGTCACACTAATAAGCTGTCATTAATAAAATTGTAATTGGATGAAATTTAAAAAGTTGTTTTTAACAAAGGTTTCAGCCGTGACAGTTGTTTCATTTGATTTTGATGATTGCCTAAGGAGAATGTTTAACCAAGAATAATGAGCAACTTCCAGAATATAAAATTACACACGACTGCTTTTATTGTTAGCTTTCTTCATCGCTGTCTTCTGCAACATTTATTATAAAGCGTTCATCATCCTCCACAAGACGAGTTAGATATTTTCTCTCCTGTTTAATAACGTGCTGTACAGATCTTGTCCAATGATCACTATCGATCTTAGACGCATATTCACGTGTAGTCTCACAAACACTAGCGCTAAGAGATGGGGTTACATTCTTTTTCCTCACTGTGTTTTTTAGTTGTGCCCAAATTAGTTTTATGGAGTTAAGCACATAATGGTATGGTGGGAGCCTCAAAACTTCGCGCCCGTGTCTCCTGCCAAGCGCATCTATTGCTTTGTTTTTTCTTGATGTTTGCAGCCTCTACTTTCTGCAAGAGAATTAACTTTATAGAAATGGGGTCCGGTATAGGTAAGTTATTCTCTCTCATGAACTGTACTATACTTTCTTTAGTAGAGTTTCTATTGGGACTTCGAAATAGAAGCCTGGAGTGATAACTGGCGTCATCTAAAATTATTACACACTGTCTTGGGGAAGATTCGGTAGAAGTGAGTTCTGAAACCAGCATTCGAAAACATCGGCATTCATTTCGTTATGTCTGTCAGCTTTGGCATAAGCAATATTCCTTGCTGACAGATTGAAACAGTTTGGTACCCAACCCTCAGAGCCTCCGGCATGGTGAACCATGATGCGCTTGCCCCTTGATACAGGAGTTCTTAATGCACACGAACATGATCCATCGTCCCAACCCTTTTTAACCGTGTCGGATGTATACTACCAAGTTTCGTCCAAATAAACTATGCGATTACCATCTGAACGCAACTGGTTAGCCTTTGTAGGTAATTGTATCTCCAAGCAACAATTCTTGGCGATTCCATTATTATGCGCCTAATGTGTGAAAGCGACAACCAAGCTTTTTCACAATATCTCTTAATATTGTAACCTGATAGGGGAAGTCAATTAAGGTTTTCAGAATATTCAATAGTTCTGTGACCGCTGGTGGCTGCCCTTTCTTAAAGCACTTGTAAATTTCACCTACGAATAGCATGGCAGTGAAAGTCATCGATTTTCGAGAACTGTTTTTGTTTATTTCCCGGTTTCTGCGGAGTTTTCGGGCCTCTATTAACAATTCACCTAACGGTAGGTCTGCTTAACTTTAATATTTTGCAGTTTCTGTTATGGGTACCTTGCTTAACTTTTTCTTGCACACCTATTCACACATTTTGAACCAAAATCTGAGATTGTTTTGTAAGTCGTGCGGTCGATTTCTTCCACTTACTTTGTACAGAACAGGACATTTCACTGTGCTGCGGTTGGAGCTCATTTGCATTCAAGAATTCGTCTGTTGCAGAGGATGAACAACATATTTCATGCAGTTCTGGATGGAATTCACTTAAATCCACGCGTTCGTTTGATGCAGAAGATGAAACATCTTGCCATGGTCTCAACATGATATTATGAGACAGTATTTACCTACACTAAATTTAAAACTTGAATCGCTAGAAACTATACACTTTATGCAGAATTCAAACAACCACTCAGCACTAAGGTTTTTCTTCAACTAATCCAAACAGGAGCAGGTGAAACTATTGGCAACATGGAAGAGTCCTGGAGTTTAACATGTGGTTTTGAGGCTTACACAAATTGCTGGGGAAGTTGTAAAACCTTCACATTGGGGGAGGAAAAAGGTCACTTTGTAAGCAACTGGAAAGTCTACTTTCGTGGGAACTGTACGTTACAGCTTCCAAGCCGTGGGTTTCCGGACAGGGGTTCCTTCTTGAAAGCCGAGCAGTTTGCAACCCCGCACAACATACTAAGGGTTGTCGATGTTTTTTGGCGACATCCTGTATACATCACTGTTTCAGAGGTGTAGCACTAGACCTACAGGTAGTGTCTGGATATACATTCAGCAGAGCGATCTATTTCTGCAGACTGCAGGGATGTATACATCACCGTTTTAGAACTGCAGCATTAGGCCTAGAGGCAGAGGTGGTGCCGCCTGGCGATGGAGGACTCTAGGGCGGCGCCTTCCCCGCCCCGTAGATAAAAAATAAAAACAAGAAAGGAGGAATAGCATCAGATATCATTGTAGTATTAATTTCCGCACTCCACGAATTGGTTTATACATTTTATTTTGTTTGAAATGCTTTTGCAGCACTTACTTTGTGAGTAATGCGAGTGATTCCATTATAGACTGTGTTTCATGTCCTCGCGTTTGCAGGTCCTGTTAGCGCCGGGACGTAGGGTGGGGAACGCTTGGTGTGTGGGCGCAAACAGGTGGAGTCTGTTCAGCCAACGCCTGTGCAGATGCTTCACAAAGGACTATGTGCGCTACCCACAGCTAATGGCTGTCATAAATCCATCTCCAGAAAAGGCAAACCTCTATCCCTGTCCTTGAAGACAATAGCAACCCTGATTTTAAGAAAGTGATTGATCTTACGTGGAGTCTCAGTTGCCAACATTCTGAATCCAGTTTTTTGTTTCATTACCTGCAAGGATTCATGTTAAGATGTTGCAACTCTGAAGAAAGGATGAGGAGGACGGGCATATGCTGTAAAACGATTAAGGACGGTATTACGTGTAAATGGCTCAAACATTAATTTTTTGTTTTGTCTAATAAAAATATGAAATTTTAGGAATCTAATGATGTATGACAATATGGGTATTCATAATATTTAAACCCTTTAAATGTAGATTTATATTTGGTATCTGCTGTGTCATGCCCCTTTTATATACCACTATCACCATCGACATTAAATTTGCCACGATTTGATTTTTTGATTTGATTTACTGTCACATACGTTTACAAGAAAATTGGGCAAATGCCCTACAAACAGGTGACTCGTCAGATACAAGTTTAACAAAATTACATAATGTACAAGTATAATAAAATTTCAAGTACAACAGTTTGTTAAGCTTCAGAACATAGCTATAAAGTTTCATATATACAATACATTCTCAAAATATAATATATAAGGTTCAAATTCACAATATTACTAGATCATCATTCATATATTCAGCCATTGAATAGTAGGTCTTGCCGATTAGTAGGTTTTTTGTTTTGTTAAAATATTTCAGGTTTTTTATTGATCTAATAACTAGTAGGTTTTTTAGTGTTTTGTTAAAATATTTCAGGTTTTTTATTGATCTAATAACGCCGGGTAGTTTATTAAAGACTTTTATCCCAGCAAGTAATAGACGTTTTTCATATAATGTTAATCTGTGTATGAGTGGCTTCAGATTTTTTTGGTTTTTGTTTCATGACTGTGATGTATGAGTGCATTGTATAGTGTATCAAGATTAGTATGTATATATTTAATCAATTCATAGAAATATTGTGAAGGGAGAGTTATATTTTTAGTTTTTCTAAACAGATTTCTACACGAATCTTTAGGTTTGTCTCTTGTCACTATGCGGGTTTATAACGAATTTATACTTTATAAATGCATAAAAATTTGCCCAAGAATTGACCAGAGAGGCTAGGATCAAGAAAAGAGGCTTGAAGAGGAAGATTGAGGATCAAGAACAATTGGAGCAAGAAGACTAAGGCTTTGGATAGTTAGCCAAAGCACACATTAGTTTAGTTCTTTGTATTTCTCCACAAGATTAAGTTTTACAGCTTTGGGTACCCTTTTCTCGGAAACTACTTTATTTGTCAGGCTGAAGTTTTCTGTGATATTACAAATCATCTAGTAACAAAGTGAGTGGAAGGATAACTTTTATCTGAAATATATTGCATTTAAAAAAAAAAAAAAAAAAAACAAACATGCAGTTTAAGAGGAATAATATTCTTGTCTATACACAACATTTTTAGAGCGTATATTTCTCTTGATAAAAAGGACCATTCTACCCATATCGTTCATTATTAAATATTTTGTCTCCTGAAACATTGGAAGGTCTGGAAACAAAATTGTTGCAGGTATTTGTCCCAAAATAACCACACAGGTTTTTACAATTTCATTTATAGATGTCACTTAAAAGGTCTATTGACAGAAAATATAAAGCAATATTACAAATTTTGTATCATTAACATGTCAAAAAACATTTATTTGATAGACGGTGTAATTTTCATTACCCTCTGACAGAGCTAAATTCCTTGAATTCTGATTTTGAAATGTATACAGTTAAACACAACAGTGAGCTTGGCACACGTACCACTGTCCTTAAAAGGATTCCTCAAAGGAGGTGGCCCAACTGCACACGCGTTGACTGAAACGACTTGTGATAGATATTTGGTGGTGTACAAGGCGCATTCTTTGTCCACGAGATCTGACCATATGGAGACATTAAATTTTACTGCCGCCGCCATATACATACGCATTGCTTATATGTATGTATGCACACTCGGTTCTATATGACATTCAATTCCGTTGCAGGGGCATGAATGCGCAGATTTTGCTTGTTGGTAGATTCAAATGTAACGGACTAAAAAGTCCAATAACAAATTCATCTATTGTGAAATGTAATGTTGATAATTGAACATTATTCAGTACATTAACTGCACACAGCAACAAAGTAGAGCTGAAGAGGCAAATGTTTTGTTTACTAATGCGTCTTCCGCTTCCATCTATATTTTCACACTTACGACAAGTGGAAGTCCAAAGTGGGCCAGGCCTCGAAAGGTGGTTTCGCCAAGTGTCTGTGTGTTTGATATCAGCAGCTGTAACGAGAGAGGGGTGGTTTTCTTTCAAGCTTTCAGAGCAGGTATTGTCAACATTCCTGATCTTCAGTTATACACACGCCAAAGTTACGCGGTTGCATCCAAACGTTCGTCCACAGCTTTATTTCAACAGATACGCTGGAATTTAATTATTTAATATCGTTTTTCTGTAAACGGCTCATTTTAGCAAGAAATGGAAAGGACATAAATAACGCATCTTTTCAAGCTCTATCTCTATGGCAATTTCAGAAGTAAACGATAAACGATATATACTCACCTGTGTATGTTACGTAGATTCCAATGTTTAGAAGCATGTTGCGTAAAATATATAATGCAGACAGATGGCACAGGTGCTTGCGTTCTGGAAATCTCCCTTCCCTGGAAGTTACTGCTCGGGCCGCAAGGGTTGCCTTGTCGCCCTCTCCCTGGGCAAAGGAAGCCCTTTGGTCGTGCGCCAGGTGTCAATATCTGTAACTGTTAGGCATTTCTATGCGTCTCTAGGCTTCCGTAGCTCTGTTCTCTGACAAGCCTACAATCTCATTTCGCCTCATCCCTTTCCCCTGAGGGAGGTGGTAGCCCGAAATAGATTCATGTCGGTGTCAAGGTGTCTATCCTCTGGTACTACAATCACAATCAGTGCCCTAGAGTGTGAAACGTGCTTTTCAAAAGAAAGACAAACCTAATCCTTTGTCCCCACATGTAAGTTCAACCACTATGCTGTGGAGAAGGAAAGGGGAATGGACTTCATCCACAAGGGTATTCATTAGGTTAGATTATTTATACCCAAGTAATATTTTAATTGTTTTGAGAGGGATATACACGCATAATCAATTCCTGTAGTTTGTTTTACGCTGTTACCGAGCAAGAAGGCTTCGCAGTCACGTGTGGGGCTCACATTTGGGAGGTCGTGGGTTCGATTCCCGTGACCGACCTTCCTGGCCGATAGGATTTTCCCCATTCGCTGGGCGAACGCTGGGAAGGACAATTACATCCCCCGAATTTCCTGAAACTCCGTTTCAGCTCGTTTTTCATTTCACTTCACCTTTCATCTGCTTGGCTGTTTCAGAGTTCAAAGCGTCAGTGGGAGTTTCGGAGTGAATGGCAGGTGCTTGCTCTCTTCAAATTCTCGTCCTACGGATGGGGAAGGTCTCCGAGTCTCCACCCCCCAGATAACTAAAGCCCGCAGAGCGGTGGAGCCGGAGTAGGAGTCGCCACCGTGGAGTTCAAATCTGTAGTTGTTAGGGACTCTGGCTTCTGCAGTTGTCTCTCCTCAGGTCCGACAATTCTTCGTATCCTTTCATCTCCAACCCTCCGTCCCGGGGGCATAGGCACAAAACATCTTCATGTCAATGTGCTAAGTCGCCCCTTCGAATCTTGTCTATTCTACCTGTCTATGCCGTTAACATCTAATGCATATCGATTGCTTAGTGTAAGCACAACAGTTTAGACAAGTGATAGGGTTGGGAAATATACAACGAAGAAATGCAACTGCCAGTTGTTGCTACTTTCGAAGTTGACTTGCTGATTTTGAGTCTGACACTGTAAATACTACCGTTGACAGTAATGCAAAGCACTCATCCACCGGCGAAAGCAAAAATAAATTATACGCGTTTTCACTTAAGAAATCCTGTTATTATTGACCTTTGAATAAGTATTACCTATAAATGCTAATACTAAAAGAAGAAATCTGGTCACAAAATACAACTCATCTATGCAATTAAGATTTCTGAATTCTTTATTTTATGAAGCTGAGCAAAAAATGTCGATATTTTATAAAACCATGTGTTCTCAGCGGAAGCTCATTAACACACGGGTCCATCGTATTAGATAAACAGTTCAAGGCTGTACAGGTCGTCCACTCCCCCCCCCCCCCCCACCAAAAAAAAAAAAAACAGAAAAAAAAAACACCGACAACGCCAAGTATTTTGTGCCGGAAGGCAAACTGATCGGTCTTCAAATAGAAAGCCCTGCTCGGAAATGCACGGTTTGGGCGCTTTAGCGCATCGAAGTGTGCGATAGGTGTACGTTCACATTTCGTCAAGAAACCCAAAATCGAGCTGTTCACATTACAAATGGGCTTCGAACTATCTACCTCTTACCTCATTGCAGGGCCTATAAAGACGGCACTGAGCCTCATGCACATGACCCAATACGTGCGGTTGTCTTTGAAGATTTTCAATCACTCCGTGCACTGGAGCCTAAGTACCATTCTCATTCGGGAGGTCATGGGTTCTATTCCTTGGCTAACCTTCCTGTTCCATGGGTTTTTGGGGGTTTCTCCAGGTCGCTAGGCGAGTGCTGGGTAGGATAATTACATTCCCCGAATTCCCTGTTCCTCCATTTCACCTCACTTCACATTTCACTTCATCTTTCAACTGATTGGTTGTTTCAGGATTGTTAAGTGTCTTCAGGAGTTTCAGTATGCATGGCAGGTGCTTGTTTTCTGTAAATCCTCGTCTTCCGTATCAGCGGAGGTCTCCTAGTTCTGGGCAACCCAGGGGACCCATAGCCGGAGTACGAGGCGCCACGTCCTCTCTCCTCAGGTCTGACCACCCTTCGTACCCTCAAGCCTCACCCCTCCCTCCCGGGGACGCCCTGTCAGGCGCATAGGCGCAAACGATCTCCTACAGGTTGAGGTGCTAAGTCTTTCCTCCGAACCTTCTCTGTTCTATTCTATACTTTCCATTGAAGTTATTAAGCATTCTATTCACAAATCATAGAACTAAATATGTTTGTAATTGCATTTCGTAGATGGAGCAAAGGAAAGCATCGATGGTGTGGGAGTACTATTAGGAACGAAGTCTGTCAAAGTGAAAGTATAATTTATGTGGAGCAGGAATTGTACGAAAGAGGTACAGCAATCTAGTATAATCCTTCATGCGCAACGATTGCATGGTATTTGAATTCACAGTATGCATCCATAAACATATCCAGATACTTTTGGCCGTGATTTTACATCTAACTTCTAAACTCTCATTCAGACAATATTAATTCAAATTCGTGTAAAAAAGCATTCGAATGTGTTAAGAGTAAATTGGAGTACGTGTTAATATGTTGCGCTATTTAAATTTTCTTTATTCTTTCGGGTCACGTCTGAACATCAAGAAGAAGAGAATCGCGTCCTTGTAAAACTGAGAAATATACCTCTAGAGGCACTTTCACTTGTTGAATATTCAGATTTCAGACATTTGTTCAACGGCTAGAAGTAGCTTATAATATTACAAGCCGAAAGGTGATTCATAATCAGTTACAACAATGTATGCTGAAGAAAGGAAAAACTAAAGTAACTTGGCCTCAATCCAGCACATCATACTTACAACCGATTTATGGACACCTTTAAATACCGAGCCTTATGTGGTAGTAACATGTCCTTGTACAGAATTAAGCTGAAAATTGAAACTTTTACAGCTCAAACGTGTTACTTTTTGGAACTCTACCGTGACACGATGAGCATAGAGTTGTGTTTATGGGACTAATAATGCAGCAAGTACGTCTACTGCTGTAAAACGAATTTCGGGTGTAGAAAATATATGCCGTTGTGCCACTTGTTTGCCGATGGTGAGGAATTAAACCTGGTTAGCAATACGTGTCTTTTAACACGTGGCAGATAGTGTGGTATGTCTCCTAAAGTTCCGATGTCTAGATTTGACATGAAAAACCTGTTTTCAGACCTCTAAATAAAAAAAAAGAACTCTTGTCTGTCTCTCTGTATTTCTGGCTGCATGTGTGTAGATGTGTGTGTGTGTGTGAGTGAGTGTGTGTGTGTGTGTGTGTGTGTGTGTGTGTGTGTGTGTGTGTGTGTGTGTGTGTGTGTGTGTGTGTGTGTGTGTGTGTGTGAAAAGCATGACCCTAAAATATGTTCGGTAAGTAAGAAATTTGATGAAAAGTTGCGACTGGTACGTTTTCATATTGGAATTGCGTATATTGTTCAAATACAGGCAGTCAAGCCAGTGCGCTGGGACAGAGCGGACGTACCAGGAGAACCGGTTGTTTTGTCTACTGCGTGTGTGGCCTGATAGTGAGTGAGCGCAAGAAAGACATATACCACACTGTGAGTGATATTATCGATCACCAAGTGTAGGAATTTAAAGTGAGTATTTCAGCTAAATTTAACAGTGAAAAGAAATGGAAATGTACGCGAGGAAAAATACCCTCAGGATCAAGTTTGCTTTAAGTGCAACGCGACCGTCGGCATATGAAGTGCATGATTTCATAGCAGATACATTACGGTTAAATGCGGAACAAGTGGATACAATACAGTTAATTGCAAGTGAACGGGCAATTTATGTTAAATTAATATCAGCACTCTTGCTGGAGAAAACCCTCAATAACTTCTCGGCGGAAACACCTTTCACATATATGAATGGTGAGATGACTAAAGTGCTTATCGAACACGTGACCGGTAATGCTGTCAATGTCCGAGTGTTTGATGTACCCCCAGAGCTCCCGGCAGAGGTCTTAAAAGCAGCGTTGCAGCGTTACGGAACGGTATATGACGTCCGGAAGGAACAATGGAGCCGACAATATCGCGTCCCGGTGTTTAATGGGGTACGAGCGGTAAAGATGCAACTGAAGACGAACATCCCTAGTTTTATCATCATTGGCAGCTACAGATTATCGGTGTCCTACGCCGGCCAACCCAGATCCTGCTACGTCTGCAGTAGCACGGCACATCTAAAGGAATTTTGCCCCCACCGTCCGACCGCAACACGCCCAGTGGCGACTGGACGGAGAAACGAAACAGAACCGACGAAGGTGGTAGTGGACACCCAGAGTGAGGGAGCGCATCCTACGGATGAAAACAGGCAAACGTCCCTGGTGAATGACAGTCAACAGGAAGCAGCAAGGTCTGCACCGCAAAGGGAGTATGCCTCCATAGTTCGAGATACCACAGGGAAACGAGTACATCTGGCCAATCCGGAGGAGATAATACCACCCGAGGTGGGTCCACTTGTAACGGAGACAGCTGCAGCAGAAGAGAAACGCCCGACCGAGAAGAAACGGGCCAAGCGGGCGAAGACAAGCAAAGCCCAGAAGGAAGAACCATCCTGGAATAACCAAATGGAGCTGGAGGAAGTTGTGGAAGAAGCCCATGAGGAGGCACGTCTATTGCAAGTCCCGTCCACAGACACAGCAGATACGGCTGGAGTACTGACGCAAGAGCCTGCCTCAGCATTGATTGGCAGCAGTATCCTGGAGGAGGGAGGTGACAGGAACACCTGTGAGGTTCAACCTGCAAGGAGGGACGCGGGAAACAACCCCCAGAGTGATTACGAAGCAGCACAGTTACAACAAAGTGTGAGGTGCCCAGCGGTGGAGATAGGAGCAGACTCCCATTACCGGGAGGACACCCCCGGCACCACCGTAGCGGCACGACCATCTGCGAGTGATTCTCGACCGCAAGTACTCGAACGGCCACACAGATCCCAAGAGGACCAACCACGGTCAGCTGAAGCAGTCGCAATTTATCGGCGTGCAGAGATGGCTGGTGGATCTCATCCCTCTCAACCTGATGCGAGGGCCACAGAAGCGGAGTCGCCGATCCTACTTCAGGTGACACGGAAGCCCCAGGTGTCCTTATGTAACCCAAGGCTTAAGGGAAACCCTCCGGCACAGATAACCCCAGCTAGACATCCAGAGACCGAACAGTAGCACACTAGCAGCAATGCACGAGGCCAAGGACGTAGACGCCCGAGTTACACTATCTTTGCGACAGTCGCTTTCATAATGATCTATCTACGAACGGTGGCAACAGTGAATGTGAATGGGTGCAGAAATCTAGTAACCCAAAAACTGCTCAATAGTTTCCTCCAGGTGAACAACATTGACATATGCTTTCTCCAAGAAGTAAATACTTACAACTTGGATGCTCTTTACAATTACGACTATAAAGTTAACCTAGGTTTGAACGGCAGAGGAACGGCAATAGTGTACAGGAAGGGACTTCCCCTGCAGAATTTTCAAATGGATCCCGACGGACGGGTCCTCTCCGCTACTTTGGAAGAGACCGTCCTGGTTAACATATATGCTCCAGCTGGGTCACAGAATAGACAAGCGAGAGAGCGTTTCTTCCAAACCGATGTAACCCCACATTTGCGACAAGGCAAGGAACTTCTGCTAGCAGGCGACTTCAATTGCACGTTGCAGGCGAAGGACCAAAAAGGTGCTACGAATTTTAGCATCATGCTACAACACCTAGTGTCACAGCTGCAACTGCTTGACGCATGGGAGATCAAGCATGGGAACGAAGTGGAATTCACTTTCATCCGCAACACTTCTGCCTCACGCATCGACCGACAGTATCTATCTCCCGGAATGGCTCCAAATGTCCATCGAATTTGGGTCATTCCGGTGGTTTTTAGTGACCATCATGCAGTGCTATGTCAATTGCAAATAAATGAAATAAGGCTTGAGACGGCCGGCCGTGGCTACTGGAAACTCAATAATTCTATGCTGGAGGACACAGACATTAGGGAACAATTTCAAATCAAATGGCTTCAGTTACAGTCGGCCTTTAGAAGTTCAACTCGGAAGAGTTTTTGGTGGGTGAACACGGCAAAACCAGCGATTCGCTCCCTATTTAAATCCATGGGTATTGTGAGGGCACAGGCCAAGAAGCAGCTACTACATTTTTACAATGAGGCGCTGTGGGGGCTGCATCTGAAGCAAAGGGAGGGCTATGAGGTGCAGACGGAGATAAAAAAGTAAAAGAAATCATCAAATTAAAACACACCAGTTGGAAGGACATAAAGTTCGAGCCAAAGTGAAATCCATGCATGAAGCGGAACAGAACTCATTTTATTATTTCGCAAAGGAGCGGCAGAAGGGACATGGAAGATATCCTCAAACAATACGGGACGCGCACACTGGAACTGCCCATGTTGGAACGCGCGCCCAGCTCCAGCTTATAGCGGATCACTTTCAGGCTTTATTTCAAGAAGCGCCAGAAGCAGACACCCCTTATAGGCGTATGGAACATGAACTGTTTGACACCGGCATCACCCAGGAATCCGCAAAAATACTTACCAGCCCTATCACGGAGCGGGAGGTGTTGGTCGCCATTGAACAAGCCAGTCGACACACATCACCAGGTCCTGATGGGCTCACCTATGAATTCTATAGAAAGTTCTGGCCAATAATCAAGAACGAAGTGATGGAAGTATATGCGGAACTGTGGGAGACAGCAGTGTTTCCCGCAACCTTCGCGGATGGTGTTATCACCCTGGTGCCGAAGAAACAGAAAACCGCCACCATGAAGGACTATCGTCCAATAACGCTGCTAAACGCCGATTATAAGTTATTTGCGAAAGTTCTGGCTAACCGATTAAAACGAGCATATGCAGAAATCATGCATTGTAACCAAGCGGCAATATCGAAAAGGAACATTATTGACACATTGGCGGAACTGCGTGACACGCTGATCCATCTACGCAGAGAAAATAAAGCGGTGGCTTTGATCAATCTCGACTTTCAACAGGCTTTTGATAGAGTGCGCCATTCGTATCTGTGGAACTGCTTAACGGCTGCGAAATTTCCAGTGCCGGTAATCAACCTTATTCAGGGACTCTACGGCACGGCACAGTCTCGAGTCTTATGGAACGGATGGTTTTCCAGGCCGGTACGAATACAACGATCAGTACGTCAAGGCTGCCCGCTATCAATGGGATTGTTTTCATTGGCATTGAATCCTTTACTCCAGAGGTTGCAACAAACCATGCGAGGAGTCAGTGTATACAATGAACGGTTCACACTTACAGCCTATGCTGATGATGTGACTGTGGTGGCTGCAGATAATGAAGACATGACGACCATGCAACAGGGATTGGAGCAGTACACAACGATGTCCGGTGCAGTGTTAAATGCTGAGAAATCGGAGATCCTAATATTAGGAAATTGGCCGGAACCGCCACAGACCTTGGGGATGCAATGTGTGACTACTACAAGGATACTTGGAATATGCTTTATGGCAAATATAGAAGATACGATTGCAGTTAACTGGAGGGAAAACATTAATAGTTTACGCCATTCCTTATCCATGGAGAGGATCCGGAACCTGAATTTGCTACAACGCATCTGGTACCTGCATACTTATGGTCTAAGCAAAATTTGGTATGTGGCACAGATTCTGCCGATTGCAAAACGTGACGCACAGAAATTGGAACAACTCCTTGGTTACTTTTTGTGGACTGGAAAAGCATATAAGGTGAGCCGGCCTCAACTACGTTTGCCTCCGTCCAAAGGTGGTTGCGGCTTAGTGGACATTGCCAAGAAATGCATGGCCTTATTGGGGAAAACCGCCACACAATCATTGCGCGGATCTGGCTCATCCATTGACCAAAATTTCTGGAAGGAACAGCTGCATAACCCTCAGGTGGCACTCAACGGATTTAAACCCACTGTCCTTCACCTAAAACGAATTCTGGACAACAACGATGACATTACGGCCTTCGAATGCACCCGGAACCACTACCGTATGCTCACGACAGTTCATCTGGTGCCCAGAGTGGCAGAGAAATATACCAGGGAGTGGAAAGTGATCTGGCAGAATTTATTTTGTAAACATGTGCCCAGTGATTGGCAGGAAACCACCTATGAAGTATTAAATGAGACGATACCGACAGCGGATAAACTCTGGCGACATGGAAGGGCACAGTCAAACCAATGTCCATCTTGTGCCGCCGTCGACACACTGGAGCACCGGATTGCTTCCTGTAAGCAGGTTGAAGTCATCTGGGTAGAGCTCAGGACCTACGTCGCCAAATGGTGCCCACCGCAAGCTCCACCATGCCTTGAGAAGCTCCAGCGTTTGGAATTTCATTTTCAGAATACTGCACTCCAACGCTGTGTAGTTTGGCTGGTAATGGGAACAATGTACTGGATCCTTAAACAGAATAATGGCCCAGTGGCGCAGAGGAAGGATTGGGTCAGTTTTCTGAGACAGGCACGCTGGCAACTGATAACTTCTGGTCTTAGCAAATCAATGCAGCCGTACATAACACGCCTTGCACTTTAAATACGACAATGCAACTATAATCAAAATAATATATACATATAAAAAAAAATTTAAAAAAAATAAGAAATAAAAAAAAAAGCTAACTTTGAGTATCTGTTATGAAAATAAATGACCTTGTGTCACCTAAAAAAAAAATAACAGGTTAAACTTAAAGTTAAGGTTTTCATAAAAAAAGCAAAAAAAAAAAAACAAAAAAAATAAAAAAAACAAATAAAAAAAATAAAGTAAAAAAAGAAAAAAAAATAAGAAAAAAAATAAATAAAAAAAAAATAAAAAAAAATAAAAAAAAAAATTAAAAAAAAAAACAACAACCGAGATGCTGAGGTATTCTCACCACATGACAAATGCATGCACCACGTGTAAGTGCATTCAAGGTGCAAACAGTGCTGTTGAGTGCTTTTCAGTGAATTTTGTCGCTGAATATCAAGGTATGAATGGTTCTAAAACTGATGTATCAAGCGAATTTAATAAACTACTTTAAATACGTTCAATTTGTGATTAGTTAAATTAGGGAGAACTACTATCTATTTGAAAAGCCTCAAGACGGAGAACAAAGTAAAGAACTTGGTGTGTAGATTAAAATCTGAATGTTATATAAAAAAATCTGATGTGTTGCACTAAAAAAAAAAAAAAAAAAATACACATACAGTAAGTGAGAGACAGAGAGAGAGAACGAGCGACATTGACCTCTTCTTGAAAATGCTTCATTTCGATTTAAGTGGCCTGAAGAGGTGTATTTAGTGAGCTCCGGACATCCAACTTTTAGATGGGTACCTATTAGGTACGTCGCAAGGAAAATAAACAGAAGAAAGACAAATAAAAGACTAAAAAGCAAAACAAAAAAAAAACAAAAAAAAAAAAAAAAAAACTGATGTTTTGCACTCACATTACTTTCTCTGCTCTTGCACAAGATATTCTTACAAACACTTATTCCTCTATCTTCTTGCTGTTAATGGAGATAAACCTTTATAGAAATTATCTTATTGCTGGTTTTCTTGTAGGTGCAAGGGGAATGTGGGAATACAGTAGGCCTTGAGAGGTAGTGAAATCTTTTAAACCCTTAAAATTCCGTTCCCTTTGCACGACAAAGAGATAAACAAGTGAATAACGACCTTTAATTTGAGAAGAGTTTAAGTATTCCAAAACTCACACAAATAACAAGGAATGTCTCCGAAATGGTTCACGCCACAAAAACTGCATCTGGATATAATTTGTGTGTTTTAACAAGATCTACAGTTTTGTATAGTAATATTTGGTCTATCTCTTACAGTTTAACAGCTATGCAAAAGTCATTAGGACTGCATAGGCTATAGGTAGAAAATTCAAAATATACATTTATTTGACATAAAAATATCTCAACCATATGACATTTTAATCAAAATCGTTAGTCATTTTTGAAATGATAAAAATTTTCGAAAAATTCTCCATGTAAAGGGTAGTTTAGAATTGAGAAATGTTCTTAAAAATCTTCGTGTCGCATTCTTGAAACATATTAAACACAAATCCCAATTTCGGTTTTTAACCGACTTTTTATTTTTGAGTTACGCTGTTCACAGACACACCGACACAGACACACATTCACGCGGACCTTTTTCTAAAAATGCTTTTATTTGGATTCAGGGGACTTAAAACATATTTCCGACGAAATCTCGACATCAAAATTTGGGGTCCAGTCCAATTCTTCCACTGCTACGTAGTAGAGAAAGTAAAAACGTTTTAATATTTACTGTGTTCTTGAACGATTGAGAGCTTTGGAGTCTTATGATAGTATTTGCAGTAATGTATGGGTCGAGCTGAGTATTATAAAATACTTTCTTGTGTGTGTATGTGTGTGTGCGTGTGTGTGTGCGCGCGCGTGTGTGTATGTGCGTGCGTGCGTGTGATTCCAACTCGAAGCGCACTGTTGCAGGTTGACATTAGTGTTTGTAAACATTGCACGTACCAAGCGAGGTGGCGCCAGGGCAACATGTGTAACTCGAATTTGGGAGGTCCCAGTTTCGATCCCCGGAAACCATGCACTCTGACTTGGATTTTCCGTGCCTTCCCCTTGTCACGTAGGCGAATGCTGGAGTACTTACTTTCAATCCACGGTTTTCTTCCCTTCCCTTCGTCATTTCATTTCCCTTATTATCTTTCAGGTGTCAGCGCAGTGTTCCGTACATACGTGGGTAAATAGTGGGATTGCATATGCTTTATTAACCTTCTGCCCTGGCCCCACTTGTATAGGAGAGACAGTTTATTGGCAGTTTCCAAGAATTCAATATGACCGATATTACATGAAACTGCAGTGGACGGAACACCGAAAAGCACTACTGCCAAACATAATAAAATCATCATTTCTAACCTCAAATATTACAGGGTTAAAGTAACGTGCTTTCAAATGTAAATAATGCTTGAAAATCGTTACCACATAACACATGAACCTAATCGCCTTCGACAAATCTTGTTCTGCAATAAAACTTTTGGATAAAATCACTTCCGATATCGTAATATATTTAATGCACTACTATGTTGCGAATGCAGAAATAACAACGATACCTAGCTATGACTAAATATAATGTTCTAAAACAATTCAAGACAAAAGCATGCACACACGAGCATTATAGTTATGTCTACAGACTAGTTTATTAATTCATTAATAATTGTGGACAGAGGTTGGAGACGCAGCGGCTGGGCGGCAAGCAAGGCCCTTCCTGGGCTGTACGGCTAGGGGTTTAGTTTATAGTTTTATATTTGGATTATTTATTTTGAAAATTAAAGTGTAATGCATTTAAAGACGATCGATTAAGTTGCCAGCATAAGTTGCTATCTATTAAGTTTCAAGATAAAATAAGTCCTAACGTTCATAAACGGTTGTTTAATTAATTTTAATTCATTATTTAATTTAATTCAGTGGTCGGCTAACTCCTTTTTTGATGACATTCAAGTGGTGTTCCTTATTTCAAACGTTTACCATCAAAACTCATATGTTCCAAATTAGTCATTTTCTAAACTCACATGTTACAAAAGGGTACTTTTCAAAACCCTCAGGGGCCCAAATGACCTTGTTGTCGACGGGCCCTTAAATTTAACACTCCACTCCACTCAAAACCCTCATGATCCGGAAATTGGAGTCAAAACCGCATTATCCATTATTTAAAGCCCAGAATTTTCATTCTTTCACAAATAAACACAATTTGTAAGGTAATTAATTATATTTAGGCATATTTTTGCATAATAATATCTTCCACACAAATGGAAGTGAGTTTAACCAATACAAACTGGTTTTCGGTTGTTTACCAAAATTTAGATTTTTGGACCAAGTGAAATATAAATTTAAACAATCTTATGGGGAATTATATAGACCTGAAACGGAAGAAGTTGGCCAATTATGAGGCAGTTTTACGCGAATCCACTTATCAAAGTTCATATGGTTCATTTGTCAATAGTGGTCTCCTGCAATCGTCCCGGACGTGCAAACAAGAGCCTTTTCTCGAAATCACACTACCCATATGAATTGTTAGCTGTCTGTTCGCTGCACTAGTATCTATACTGATGCCAAATCCCTCTTCACTTTGCCAGCACTTGTGGAATTAGTACTACTATCCACCTAGCTTTCGTCAATGTAGAAAACACGTTGCCCACTTTCTCGTAAACGCTTTATTCTGATCAGGTAGTGATACCAGCAAATCTATAAGGAACTATTTATCTTTATTTGGCATTTCCTCCAATTAAAGTGTCGGTCTGGGTGGCTCAGTTGGTTAGACGCTGGCCTATTGATCCCAAGGTCGCGGGTTCAAACCCGGTCCAGGCCGATGGTTTTTAAGTGTGCTTAAAAACGACAGCTCCATGTCAGTAGATTTACTGGCATGTAAAAGAACTCCTGCGGGACGAAATTCCGGCACACCGGCGACGCTGATGTGATCCTGGCAATTGACAGCGTCGTTAAATAACAAAATAATTTAAACTCCAATTAAAGCCCAGCTCTGAAACTTATATTCCTAGGGAACTTCGTTCTCTTTGAAAATAATTTTTCTCGTGCAGTCAACAACAGTTACAATCAACAACTTATAATTGCTGATAACATGCTTCCTAACAACGTAAATTCCTGTATGATCACACACCTAGAAAAATCATCGACATTCGCTGCAGTGTGTGGAGGTCTTGTTTTTCTGTTTCTCTGGGTTAGCAGGACCACACTTTTCAGCACTTATGCATAAAACTTGCCCCGTTTGCAAATTCTCTTGATTGTAGGTTCAGAAATTTCTCTATACTAAGCGGCAGCTCTTGCAGAAACTTGGCGCAATAGAAGTTACTAGGTGACAAACCCATGAGGCGTATCGGAAAGAATGTGAAACTGCCGAGTTGTTAACGCAAGCTTATCGCACATGCACTGCAAGACAGTGTATGTACACTCTGTTCAAATCATGTTTTTAGAACAGCAACGTCTTATATATCGGCAAGCACGAGAGATCATTCGTTTGTGTTGCATTACTGACTCTACACCAAGTTACTAGCATTTCGCTGTTCTAGTAAACAATATAACAAGCGATCGCAGCGCTTGACAACCTAGGTTAGTACACCTGGTCGCTTTGTCGGTACTACATTGCTGATACAGAGTTTCAACGCACTTTTCCAAAATGTTACATTTGAAATTGAGAGGTCAGTAGGCTATCAGCACTTCACCTATAGCGTCAAGAAAATAAAGTTGACAGCATAAGCAATAGTTGCAGCATAAGAAGGAGAAGTTTATAAACATTCGCATTGGATAACTGCAGTCTGATTTTTAAAAGAAGATATACGACAGATGTCAAGCAAGGGGAATGAAGGGAAAGAGGAGAAGGCCGTTGCTATGGAAACGTAAACAAAGGTTGCTACATTGGTGACACTGATAAATCATGCACTCCTCAGGTCAGTGATCGCTAGTTGTTTGCGAGAAACCGACCTTGCTTGGGCGTTCAGTTGCATTGTGTGTTGTTAGCCTACTTCGTCGAAACTCTTATATTAAAAGACGTAATTATGGAAGCAAGGGTTGGTGCACGTAGTGGTGAAGGTAGATCGAGAATTCCTGACCTAACAGGAATATCAGCTTCCGGTCAGGGTGTTACACTGCACCAAGCTAGAGAATTTGTCAATCGTCATAGGGATTTCTTCGAGCAGGAAGAGGAGTAAATACTCCTTCACGGCGAACCTCTTATTCCTTCCAACCAAAGTGAGGGACAAACTGCACGAGCTCTTGAAATAAGTGAGATGACTGTTTCTAGAATCTCTAAAGAGAACCAGCTACAGCTGCGAATTGTAACTCCTAGGAAAGAGAGACCAAGAGCAATTACACAATTGGGCAGTTTTCAGTCACATGCCATAAGAAGGCATTTCCTTACACCGGAAAGGAGCTTCTACTACGCATAAGCTTCTTTCTTCCTTTGAAGAATCAGACCTGTTTGAGGGAAGCTTTAGTTCTTTGAACAAAATCCTCCATGATCTGGGATTTCATTTAAAAAAAAATATCGAAAAATGATATTAAAAAGAACAGATATGGTAGCGCTAAGCGCCTTGTTTTTAAGAGAAATGCAAAACATGAACATGAAGGAAATAGATGTTCCGATGAAACCTGGGTAAATGTCGGTCATACCGTTTCAAAGGGCTGGAATGACAGTACGCCTGAAAAAAAAAATATTTTCTTGTTTAACGACGCTGTCAATTGCCGGGATCACATCAGCGCCACCGGTGTGCCGGAATTTTGTCCCTCGGGAGTTCTTTTACATGCCAGAAAACCTACTGACATGGAGCTGTCGTTTAGAAGCACACCTAAAAGCCATCGGCCTGGGCCGGATTTAAACCCGCGACCTTGAGGTACGCCTGAAGGTACCACAAGAAGTCCAGTAGGAAAAGTTGGCCGCTTTATTATTGGTCACGCTGGTACATCCCATGGTTTTGTTGATGACGCGCAGCTCCTCTTTAGAGAAAGAGAAAAAGTCAGATTGAACTGTAAAATAGGCACTTAGAATTACAACTGTGAAGACACAAAGACAAAGTAAATTCGTTTTGAGAGTAAGTTACTTTTGTTCTCAAAGTAGGTTAACAAAGATTACATCTACAGTGAGATTAACTCGAACGCTTGTTTATATGTTCCGATTATTGAGGGTTAAATAGGGAGAATATGCGTAACTTGCTATCTGCTTCTTGATAACACTGCGGCTCTCCACGTGTTGAAACTGACGGCTGTCATGTATCTTTTTTTAAAAGTCAGACCATAGAGTGCCTCGCTCCTCCCCTTCATTCTCTTGAGATCAAGAGCTGCTGGACGAACAGTCCCTATAACAAAATAAATTATAGTGGGCAGAAAAGTAATGTGAATGAAGCGTACTAGATTTTTAATGGAACATTATGATAACAGGGCTCTTAAGAAAACAGACGTGTGGTCTAATAGACGACTGCATTATGCATATTGTGTAGGCTCTTTGAGTTGACGGATGTTAAATGTTTGAATAGAAATGCCTCTAGCTGTAGCGTCCTCGGCAGAAACTTTATGCCATGTAAGCGGCCCGGCGTGCTGTCAGTTTTCATTGGCGCAAAATGACATGCGATATTTAATTTAAAGCTGGCCACGCAGCTACCCGCAGCTTTAATGAGCACTCAACATTGCTGAACACTCATATCCAGTTTGTGCATTCGCAGACATGGTAACTGAACGTTCCTGCAAATGTTAAACTTTTCTGCGGTGAGAAGTAAGTCTTCTTTAATACAAATTATTTTGCTGGCCAAGCAAGAAGTGTTAGAGAAATAATGCACTCTGTAAGGTTTCCTGATAACACGTTAATGCTAACAGAAGACTTAAATATAATAAATAATAAGTTGAGGATTATGGGTTGAAGATGAGAGCTAAAAGCCGATTACGGTCATGGAATAAAACGCAAAGGCAGTGAGGGATTGCAGTTTGAATTCCCAAGCAACATTCGCAAAGAGCAATACAAGGCATTATCAAGACATAATATAAAAATGGCTAGCTAACAACTTAGAGGGGAGACCTAAACTCTTAATGCCATAGTTGTATTAATTTTCTCATGCTCTTGTGACGCAGCGACTATTGTGCGATGTTATCGGAAGGTCGGCGCCGGGCAGTCGGAAGGATAAACAAGATAAGACATGTGCTCTCCTCGCATAAACACGATAAACGCTACCGCCAGGGAACTAGAACCTTCTGGATGTTTCGACACCTTGAATGTTCTACAACGTTCCTACAACAATATGAGCTAACGCTCTTGCAAAGCGAGTTGATGCATGAGTGGGTACGCCAGTGGGCCCGTGAGGGAGTATGGCGGCGGAGTTTGGCAGCGAGTCTTGTGTGGCGTTCAAGAGTGAGCTGGTCTAACGGAGTCTTGCGGTGCTCGTAAGGAAGTCTGAGGAGGTCCGCGAAGTGAGTTTTGTGGAACGAGTGAGTGAGCTGTCGCGTGCGACGAGAAGCACTGTTCTCCGAGCGAATTGGTGACGTCTGTGCTCAAGTCCAGTGAATGCTCCTAGTCACCCGTGGAAAGTAAATATTTTCTTATTTAACGACGCTGTCATTTGCCATGATCACATCAGTCTCACCGGTGTACCGGAATTTCGTCCTGCAGAAGTTCTTTTACATGCCAGTAAATCTACTGACACGGAGCTGTCGTTTTTAAGCACACTTAAAAGCCGTCTAGCTGGGCCGGCTGCACCGGTGGAGACGTGTTATGTTCGACTCCCCGGCGAGTGAACTGTCCGGAAGAAGAGACTATGTCGTACCCATTCGTTATCTGCTATATTACGGAAGAAAGTGTTGCGACAGTGAACAGTACGTTAGTTAACTTTGATGAAGTAAACGGATAGGCTAAACGAACTCTCGGCGAAAGTTGAACTAGACTAACTTAGAAAACTAAGTGAAGTGACAGTTTGAAAATTGGACATCATTATTTTACTAATGCTTAGGGCACTACAATTTTCATGTTTCGTATGACCTTTGCACCTCTGTAAATTGGAGACTTCTTATGTAAGTAAATAATTTAATTTTCAAGCTATAAATTGATATTTTCCTTTTACCGCTGTTGGAAAAGGTCAATTCATTGTGTACATTTTAATTAGCACCATATGTATCTGACATCTCACTTAAACATTAAAACAATAAAAAAACATAGCTGAGGAAATTAATTTTGCACCCTACACGTTTCTACTGACGGGCATAAGTTATAAACGCTTGCCGGTGACGCGGGGTTTTATATATTGACTTTTGCGCCTGCCACAGACGGTGGCACTATTCCCTAACCCCTAACAGCGATACGCAGTATCCCAACATGGAAAGGAGGATAAGACAAAACAGCATGAATCTCGTTTCCTTAACCACTGGCAATGCATAAAAATTTATAGTGTAATATAAAATATGAAGAAACTGATTAATTTACCTTTGTTGGGCACTATTTAATATCAATCTATTCACCCCATGCATTGCAAAATATTTCTCTACCATCAGATTGTTTACTAACACCGACTAGTAATACAATAATCATAATTATAAATAGGATAAATACATTTAAAAGCATGCACCACGTCTTCATTCCGACTTCCATTCCGAAAGTAATGGTATAATGTTGAACTGTATATTCAACTAATATACACAGAAGTATACACACTGTAGTAGGCAAGTATCAATGGACTTCCGGGCTTCTAACGGCAAAACATGTTTTCCACCCCAAACCTAACTTGCGTGATGGAATCGACCCTCCACTTTTATGGTCCTAGAGGCAAGTTAACCTGCAGTAGGTGTAAGTCCATCCACGCCAGGATACAAATAATGGATGAGACGAGCTCTCAATGCGGGCAGTCCCTGGCAGCAGTTAGACGAAGTATCTATCCAAAGACATCCAAGATCAGTTGTCTATGGGCTGACATGAAATGTGTCTAACCAAAAATAACGATAGTACATCGTGCTCATGAAGGCCTTCCTCTGGAAGTCCTATCAAAGGAACGTTCTATACTGAGAAATGCATCAGTGGCAGTCTCTTTGGACACTATATCAGACACTACATGCCATATTTTGGTCAATTTCCAGGTTTATATGTAGATTCGTATCCGTAGGCATTTCCCAGTACAGTGTCTCTTAAGTGTCTATCAAATAATATCTTAAGAAAAAAGAGAGGCTAATAGAAAGACATACCTTCGTAGCTAGGGAGTCCAGATTTGAGCATAAACGTCACTCGAGATAGCCTTCATGCTATCGAAACTTAGCCAAAGGTTACGCAATCTATAAATTCTGTGGAGTAAGGAATAAATGGAATCAATTCCCTGTTGTAGCAGTACAGGAAACATTGAATCAGGTTCTGCTACAAATTAATTGATGGCACATCTAACTTTAGTTATAGTGATCATCCCTTTGACCACGTTCCAGTCCTCTCTGTCACGACACGCGCGACGTAGATTGATTTGGCTCTGATCGATTGGCTGATCACTAATTAACTTTGAATCTGGAAAATAGATGCTAGCTAGATGGAAAAGCTCCTCCAGTCCAGGCTCAGTGTAACTGCCGGCAGGCAGTTTAGTGGCGCCGCTTGTCTTACCAACATTTTTGGCCACCATTTCATGACTATTGAGCAAGTAGGAGTATCTTCTATCCCAGGCATGTCAAACAGCACTCACCAAGTGTGAAAATATTCCCCTATTTTTCCTCCCTTCAAATCGGAGAGCGAGAAAAACAAAGCAAAAACCGGTTCTACTAGCGCGTGCTACTGCAGTTAAGAAGGGGTGGACTCCTCTCTTCACATCCTGGGAGTGATATTTGACATGCCTGTTCTATCCCCTGGGAGTATCGTGTGCATATATCTCTTGGCTTTACGGATGGATTTGTTGTGTGGAGTTAATACTTCCTGGTAAGGGGCCCGCATGCCAGTTGCTCTTGCAAGTTTGAAATGTCTCCCGGTTTTATTCGTAAGTTCGCTAAGTTCGCCAGAACATCGAGGGGCCAGCCTTAGCGGTCAAGCAATTTTAACTTGACAACTTTGTTAGTGGTACTAGAAAATGAACTGCTATAGCCGGTCAGCGTTAATCCAGTTCCAAATTGATATTCTTGGATACTCCCGATACTAATGCTGAAAGGGCCTTTTTACACCCACTCCAAGCAGCAGTCATAGTTTTCTTATATCACACCATTAATAACCGCAGACCTATGTAATCTTAAGCGTATCCATAGCTGAAGCTATGCCAACAATTTAAAAAATTTAAAAATTACTCAAAATATTTTGAAAATTTAGTTTCAATTATATGTTTTGACATTTTGATCCTTTTAAAGTTTCAACACGTGATCATTTAAATACCTGTATTTATTTCAATGCCTTTTACTTGTCTCTGATTTCTCTTATACCTTTACACATTAAAATGTACCATACGATATGCTTTGTAAGCTATTGTGTTCAAAGCTTCAGCAAAAATGCGTAGATAAGTAACTCAAAAATACTGGTATATGGGTATAGTTTTGAATTGCTCAAGATATGAAAAAATGAATTTCATCACGGAGGATAAATTTCAGAATTGAATTTCATAGTTTAAAAATGTTTTCTGAAACAACTAGAAAAGTGAAAATATTTTCTGTATGCCAGCTTCTTATAATAGTATTTAAATAATGTTTTCAAAATTATGGTTCCAACGTTGAGTGCAACAGCTGATAAATTGGCTAATAAAATGACTTTTTTAAAAACTGTCTAATACAGCTGCCTGTAGTTTATTATATACTTATAATTGTAGGAGAGTAGCATGTGAAAACATTTAAATAAAAATTGCAAGATTTAGTTACTTTGTCTGTGAGCATCCTTAAAGCAGATGTGTCAATGATCAGAGCCGAAACATATGAAGACACACGCCAGTCAGAAACCATGGCTGACAAAACATTTAATGGCGGGTGGCTCAACACAACACCCATTTGGAGGCTTGCCACGGTTTGCGGCATTGTATAGTTAAACACGCCGTGAAATCACGTCGTAAAGCCGGTGATATAAATATTATTTGCACCCAAAACATTTATTTGCACAACAGGAAAGAGAATAATAACTGTTGGATATCAGCCACCATTACATTTTGCGTCTGTCATAGGCATTCAATACATGCAATCTTTAATGGTTATATGAATGATTTCCCTTCTTTGCAAAATAGCAAACAAATGTTCATTGCCTTTATTCAGAATATTTATTGTATACTTACTGAATGTTCTATCAGCTGCTTTCCTCTTGTATTCGTATTAGTGCTGCTACATAATACTTGGTTAGTATAGGCATCAGTCCCCCGGTTAAGTTCCTTATGCATCTGATCACAGTGAGCCATCAAGTTCCTCACCTGCAAGGGCAAATTAGGTCCATAAGATAAGTGCGCTCATGGGAACACTATGGCTCTCTTACTGAAACTACCAGAATGTTTCAATAATAGCTGCAGACCTGAATTAGTGCTTCACATATAGCAATGCCTTTACCCAATACCGAGCATAAAAGCAAGTTCTTGTACTATATGTGTTGGGGTAAACAATGTACCCCGGTAAAACTTACTCCCCTTACAGAGCACTTGTACAGCCAATGATTCTGTATGGGTATTATATCAATGTTTTCATATGTCTGATTTTTGCTCAAAATAGCAGTGGCTGCCTTGCAGTGGTTCAATATAACCTGAACTACCTAGCAATGCAAGCTTAACGACGGAATTTTTTCTCACACCAGCATTAGGATCCCATTCTTCTGACTCTTCGTTTTGGCCCTGATGCTACATCAGTCGAATTCTTGTCCAGATGTAGTCTATCCTTAGATGACATACTTTTTCCAATCTATTTTTGTGATGATAGATCTCCCTCAACTGGAGGCTTCCTATCACTTCTTTCTAGTTTACGTTTTCTATAAAATGTCCCACGAGTACCGGGAAAAATATAGGTTACCCGGCACACAACCCCGATTATGCTGTGTAGGCTAAATTCTACATGTGTCACCTGGTACCCTATAGAGATCGTTCGCAGCGCTGTTTTCAAGTACTCCTGTGCCACACATCTATTCCCATTACGCATATTCATCTGGAGGGTAGACATACCACATACACTGTGGATGGTTCTCCAGCTCGAAACCACATTAAAAGTTCTCCAATTGGGAGTTTAGTGGTCGGACTTTGAGATGTTGCTTCTTTGTCTGATACCTCCCCTGTAACCTTCTGGGTACGACTAAGTGTACTGATGATATCACCTCCATTAATTAGAGGTACATAGAAGCTCCCCCACTAACTACATTGTGCTGCGGCTTCTAGGGGAAGAAGACGAAGCTAACGTGGCGGTTCAAAAATTATATGTTGACATCAAGTCCGTTTCAAAGACTGGGGTGAAAGGCCTAGTTTCTGTGATCTGTGGCAAGGAAGGTAGCTCATCCAAGAGAATGATATTCCATGGAATCATTCACAAAGATAAAAGGGCGGAACATAATATTTCAAAGGTTTAAAAACTAATGCGTTTGTAACGGACCAATGAAGCTTAACTCTTACAGTTAAGAATGAAACCATATTCGAACACCCATTTAAAAGTAACTTAGGTGGGAGCAACTGTCTTGTATAAAAACTATTCAGTTTTAGGGTTCAGTCCACTTTCAAAGGTGATAGATGCGAAACAAATTGTTTAAATTAATTTGGTATGAATACTGAAGAGAGTGCTAGAACAAAAATGTATTGGTGATATTATTTAGGATGCCAAATGTACTGATAAAACGAAAGTGAACTACTCAATGATGAACAAGATATTAAATGTTACTCGTTCTGTCTTCTACAGCTTCTTAATTGTGCATGAGTGAAAAGTTGAGAGAAAATAAAACCAATAATAAAGATTCATGCCACCTGGGTCGTTATCCTTTAATAAGCAGAATACTAGTTCGATAATTAGTCTGTCCAGAATGTCCTTAGCAAGAAGAAAAATTCTGATAGTTTTTCTTCATTATCTTAATCTACAGCGCCTGGACGCCCGAGCTTAGGTCGGAACCGTCATAGGAGCTTCACAGAAGTTTGAGAACATAATTTCAGTAGAATTAAATAACTCAGTTACGATAAAGCTATAAGTTAAAATTGGTTATTAAAAATGGTTCTGAAGCAAGAAGATTGATTTGCTGTTAAGAGGACCTTCTTAATATTAAGAAAATCAAACAGATTCGCAGAAATGCCTGGAAATATTTTTACACTGGCATTATAATGCAAGCTTATGATGCTGAAAATTTTAACAGTTACAAATTTAACAGTTTGAAGTTCATTTATGCTTATATTTCCTGAATCAACCTTATCACAAATTGTCCGTGTCTTTCGTTTAGTTTCCGACCGCGCCGTAGCCGAGTGGTTAGACCATTCGCTTCTCACCAAAGCGGCCCAGGTTCGGTCCCAGGCAATCGTATGTGGGATTTGTAGTGGACGAAGCTGCGCTGGGGTGGGTTTCCTCCGGGTTCTCCGGTTTCCCCCGCCATCTCATTCCACCGGTGCTCCATCTTCATTCCATGTATTCTCAGTGTCACCGCCTGCGGTGCCGTATGTAGTAAAAGGGGGCGTTAAACACCACAAGAGAGAGGTCTTTCGTTTCCAAGGGTTCTCTAGAAAGTATAGCATTTTATACAATTATGCATGTTAAAACCTAACCATGATTGACACAATAGCTTCCTTGAGTCCCCTTAGATTCCGTATACTACGGATATCAGGTAATAATGTGTGTGTAACTTTCAACGGTACAATTCAGAGGGAACATAAAATACAAGTAGCTCGACATTAAATGTCTACTTGTGGTCACACTTTGAGTCTAATTATCCATTTATTATGCTCATTTTGTCTTTTCCATCTTAATATTTGGTGAATCATTAATTGCAGAAGCAAGTCTCGAGGAAGGGGTAAATGCGTAATGCCAAACATACACGTAATTTCTGCTCCAAATTTGCGAAATTCCGCGTAAGTATGTGAATGAAGGTTTGATAAAATCCCACAATATTATCATTGTACGCCTTTTTACTTTCTCTACTACGTATAGAAAGTAGAGGAAGTATTGCATTCTACCCAAAAATTCGATGTGGAGATTTCACCGGAAATATATGTTTTGAGGCCCCCTGAACCCCAAAAAAGCATTTTTATAAAATTGTCCGTGTGTGTGTGTGTGTGTGTGTGTGTGTGTGTGTGTGTGTGTGTGTGTGTGTGTGTGTGTGTGTCTGCCAGTCTGTGGATAGCAACTCAAAAATGAAAAGTCGGTTAAAAGCCAAAGTTGTTTAATGCCTTTCAAGGATGCGACACGAAGAATTTGAATAAAATTGCTCCACCCTAAACTACCCTTTACATGGAAAATTGTTCGAAAATTTGGATTTTCTTGAAAATGGCTTTAACGATTTTGATAAAAATGCCTTATGTCTGAGATATTTTATATGACAAATGAAAAGTATATTTTGAATTTTCTGGCTGTAGCCCATGTAGTTCTGTTTATTCTGGATGGCTTTTGTATAGCTGATAAACCGTAGAGACAGACCAAATCTTACTCTACAAAAAATTTAGATCTTGCTCACACAATTTATTTCCAAATAATTTGTTTCTGAACTGCACCATGTGGGATATATTCCTTGCTACTTTTGTCAGTTTAAAAAACAAAAAAAAAAAAAACAAAAAAAAAAAAAAAAAAAAAACTTCCGTCAAATAGAACATCTTTATTCATTTTCTATGTCAGCCGTGCAAATAGAACGGAATTTGAAAGCTTTAAAATATCAACTATTGCTCAGATTTCCCTAACTTTTAACTCCAGTAGAAAATCTTTCCATGTTATGCGTATTAGAACCTTTCCCTTTTTCCGTACCATTGCATTACAAAATATAGTGCCAATTTTCACACAATCTACCGCATTTCATGTAGCTTTCCCTTTTTCATGCCCATCATGCCACTTAGATTCGTTAGCCCTGTTCTAGCCCATACATATCCCATTCTGGCCTCTATTGCATATTTCGATGTACTACACTATCCAGTCAAAGTGATAAAACGCCATGCCTGCTTAATATCAGTACACGTGGAAAAATGCCCTTCGCTAGAGAAAGAAATCCCACTAAATATGTTTACCACATCAATAGGACACCACTCGTTGAAGTGGTTGAAAATAAAGATCGTATATAAACAGAAATTAATATTACCAGTGATTTATTAAACGTGCTAATCTACTTGTTTGTTCTTGAAGTAAACTGAATGGATTTTACAGAAACTCATTGTGTAGGACTTTTGAAGAGCGTGAAATCTATTTAAATAGGTCTAATGTGCAGGAATTATCCGGGCTGTACAACGCCCATACCAAGGAAACAGCGAAGCCATTTCCACGTTTGCAATACCTTAACATAAGAATAGAAATTAATACGTATTGAGACATATTAGATACACTCTTAGAGGAGTTTGTTGGAACATTTTCAGATTTGGAAGTTCTCAAATCCAAATTGGATCTCTTTTCCTTGCCCTAATCAATTTGTCTCGAGAATATTCCAATATTGTTCCAATATCAAAATTCATGTGGAAGTAACTATAAACATGTTTGTCTATTACGTTATACTATAATACACTTCCTGCTTTCCAATAAAAGGCGTTCTTCTAATACTTATTCAATAAGCCGCCTTTCCTGAGTGGCATTAACGTGTGACTTAGCGCAGCTTATGAAGTTTGTCGAACTGTGTTACCAGCTTGCCATAGACCAACAACCCTTCCTTGTGTAATATATACGGCATGCTGTGAATCAAACAGCAGTCGAGTTTAATGAGTAACGATTTACTGAGTTATCAAAAAATATCAATATTTTCCTTTCAGGCCAACGTGTCACTGGTTATAGCTAGCATGTAGCATGTATGATGCTGTCATTGGGGAGGGGTAAAGAGAGGTAATGAAGGGGAACTGCAATTGTTACATCTGGACGCTGTTGTGATGGTGTTTATTTATTCGCGGTAAACCGTCCTGTCTATCCCCCCTCTCAGTCGTTGCAGAGAGGGAGGGAAGGAAAGCAGCTTCTACTATGTGCAAGAGTTGTCCATGTCTCACCTCACGACCTATACCAAGGCCTCGCTAAACAATCATGATACCTTTGCATTTAACTAAATTCTTTTGTGTACAGTGCAAAGGGGGCTTCACAAGCAAGGACGTACGCTCTTAACTGAAGAAAAGGTTGATAGCATTTAAGTCTGCGTCATCTTGGTCGGTAAACTTTGGAATAACTATAGCCCATAAACTATAAGCACAAACACGTGAAACTTAATCTTGTCAGCTAAAATGTCTCTTATATTATTTTAGTGCATGAGGTAAGATCAGTGATGCCCAACTTTGTCTCTTATGTGCCAAAGAAGTCACGTTGACGGTCTACTCCACGTCCTTCGTTTTGTGCATGTAGCACAAAAGCTAGGATCCTATCGACTTTGACACGTAGCAATGAGCGTTTGTGATTCGAGTCCGCTGTATGAAAAAGAACTGGCAGATTGGGAGGAGTAAGAGCAGGATATTCGCAGAGGGGGATCAGGGCGCACGGGGACCAATCAGAAAGCTGGGAGGCCAATCAGAGTGCTCGGGGGTAACTCAGAGCGCTCGGGGGCAACTCACAGCACTTTGGGGCAACTCAGCGCGCAAAGGGGAAACTAAGGGCGCTCGTGGGCCACTGAGAGCGCTTGCAGGCAACTCTAAGCTCTCGGTGGCAAGTCAGAGAGATTGAGGGCAAGTGAGAGAGTTCGGGGGCAGTTGAGAGCATCCACGGCAAGTGAGAGTGTTCAATGCCAAGTGAGAGGGTTCGAGGCCAAGTGAGAGGCTTCGAGGCCATCTGAGAGAGTTCTACGCCAAGTGAGAGCGTTCGAGGCCAAGTGAGAGTGTTGAAGCCCCAGTGTGAGGGTAGAGGCCAAGCGAGAGGGCTCATGGCCAAGTGAGAGGGTTCGAGGCCAAGTGAGAGGGTTCGAGGCTAAGTGAGAGCGTAGAGGCCAAGTGAGAGGGTTCGAGGCAAAGTGAGAGGGTTAGAGGCCGAGTGAGAGGTTTCGAGGCCAAGTGAGAGGGTTTGAGGCCAAGTGAGGGTGTTCAAGGCCAAGTGAGAGAGTTCAAGGCAAGTGAGAGGGTTCGAGGCTAAGTGAGAGCGTAGAGGCCAAGTGAGAGGGTTCGAGGCAAAGTGAGAGGGTTAGACGCCAAGTAAGAGGGTTCGAGGCCAAGTGAGAGGGTTCGAGGCCATGTGAGAGGGGAGAGGCCAATTGAGAGCCTTCGAGGCCAAGTGAAGGGTTCAAGCCCAAATGAGAGGTTTTGAGGCCAAGTGAGAGGGTTCTAGGTCAAGTGAGAGGGTTCGAGGGCAACTCAGAGCGCTCGGGTGCAGCTCTTAGCACTTCTTGGAAAGTCAGAGCGATTGAGGGCAACTGAGAGAGTTCGGATGCAATTGAGGGGATCGACGTTAAGTGAGAGGGTTCGTGGTCAAGTGAGAGGGTTCGAGGCCAAGTGAGACGGTTCGAGGTCAAGTGAGAGGTTTCGAGGCCAAGTGAGGGAGTTCGAAACCAAGTGAGAGGGTTCGAGGCCATGTGTGAGGTTCCGGGCCAAGTGGGAGCGTTCGAGGCCAAGTGAGAGGATTTGAGGACAAGTGAGAGGGTTCGAGGCCAAGTGAGAGACTTTGAGGCCAAGTGAGAGGGTTCTAGGCCCAGTGAGAGAGTTCGAGGCCAAGTGAGCCAAGTTCGAGTGCAACTCAGAGCGCTTGGGGGCAACCCTGCGCGGTCAGGGCAACTCAGAGCACTCGGGGGCCACTATGAGCCCTCGAAGGCCACTGAGAGCGCTCGCGGGCAACTCTAAGTTCTCGGTGGCAAGTCAGAATGATTGAGGGCATGTGAGAAGGTTCGGGGCAATTGAGAGGATCGACGGCGAGTGAGAACGTTCGAGGCCACATGAGAGGTATCGGGGCCAAGCGAGAGGGTTCGAGGCCAAGTGCGAGCTTTCGAGGCCAAGTGAGAGGGTTTGAGGCCAAGTGAGAGGATACTATTCGAACTGAGAGAGTTCGAGGCAAGTAAGAGGATTCGAGGCTAACTGAGAGCGTAGAGGTCAAGTGAGAGGGTTCGGGGCCAAGTGAGAGGGTTGGGGGCCAAGTGAGAGGGTTCGGGGCCAAGTGAGAGGGTTCGAGGCCATCTGAGAGGGTCCTACGCCAAGTGAGAGCGATCGAGGCCAAGTGAGAGTGTTGAAGCACAAGTGTGAGGTTAGAGGCCAAGTGAGAGGGCTCAAGGCCGAGTGAGAGGGCTCAAGCACAAGTGAGAGGGTTTGAGGCTAAGTGAGAGCGTAGAGGCCAAGTGAGAGGGTTCGAGCCAAAGTGAGAGGGTTAGAGGCCGAGTGAGAAGTTTCGAGGCCAAGTGAGAGGGTTCGAGGCCATGTGAGAGGGTAGAGGCCAATTGAGAGCGTTCCAGGCCAAGTGGGAGGGTTCAAGCCCAAGTGAGGGTGTTCAAGGCCAAGTGAGAGAGTTCAAGGCAAGTGAGAGGGTTCGAGGCTCAGTGAGAGCGTAGAGGCCAAGTGAGAGGGTTCGAGGCAAAGTGAGAGGGTTAGACGCCAAGTAAGAGGGTTCGAGGCCAAGTGAGAGGGTTCGAGGCCCTGTGAGAGGGTAGAGGCCCATTGAGAGCGTTCGAGGCCAAGTGAGAGGGTTCAAGCCAAAATGGGAGGGTTTGAGGCCAAGTGAGAGGGTTCTAGGCCGAAAGAGAGGGTTCGAGGGCAACTCAGAGCGCTGGGGCGCAGCTTAGAGCGCTCGGGGCCACTCAGAGCGCTCGTGGGCTACTAGGAGCACTCCAGCGCCACTGAGAGCGCTCGCGGGCAGCTCTTAGCTCTTCTTGTAAAGTCAGAGCGATTGAGGGCAACTGAGAGAGTTCGGATGTAATTGAGGGGATCGAAGTTAAGTGAGAGGGTTCGTTGTCAAGTGAGAGGGTTCGAGGCCAAGTGAGAGGGTTCGAGGTCAAGTGAGAGGTTTCGAGGCCAGGTGAGAGCATTCGAGGTCAAGGGAGGGGGTTCGAGGCCACGTGAGAGGTTCCGGGCCAAGTGGGAGCGTTCGAGGTCAAGTCAGAGGGTTTGAGGGCAAGTGAGAGGGTTCGAGGCCAAGTGAGAAACTTTGAGGCCAAGTGAGAGGGTTCTAGGCCCAGTGAGAGAGTTCGAGGCCAAGTGAGAGAAGTTTGAGTGCAACTCAGAGCGCTTGGGGGCAACCCTGCGCGGTCAGGGCAACTCAGAGCACTCGCGGGCAACTATGAGCGCTCGAAGGTCACTGAGAGCACTCACGGGCAACTCTAAGTTCTCGGTGGCAAGTCAGAGTGATTGAGGGCATGTGAGAAGGTTCGGGGGCAATTGAGAGGATCGACGGCGAGTGAGAACGTTCGAGGCCACATGAGAGGTATCGAGGCCAAGCAAGAGGGTTCGAGGGAAGTGCGAGCTTTCGAGGCCAAGTGACAGGGTTTGAGGCCAAGTGAGATAATACTATTGGAACTGAGAGAGTTCGAGGCAAGTAAGAGGGTTCGAGGCTAACTGAGAGCGTAGAGGCCAAGTGAGAGGGTTCGGGGCCAATTGAGAGCGTTGGAGGCCTAGTGATAGGGTTCGGGGCCAAGTGAGAGGGTTCGAGGCCATCTGAGGGGGTTCTACGCCAAGTGAGAGCATTCGAGGCCAAGTGAGAGTGTTGAAGCCCAAGTGAGGGTGTTCAAGGCCAAGTGAGAGAGTTCAAGGCAAGTGAGAGGGTTCAAGGCTAAGTGAAGGCGTAGGGACCAAGTGAGAGGGATCGAGGCAATGTGTGACGGTTAGACGCCAAGTGAAGAGGGTTCGAGGTCAAGTGAGAGGGTTCGAGGCCATGTGAGAGGGTAGAGGCCAATTGAGAGCGTTCGAGGCCAAGTGAGAGGGTTCAAGCCCAAATGGGAGGGTTTGAGGCCAAGTGAGAGGGTTGCTAGGCCAAGTGACAGGGTTCGAGGGCAACTCAGAGCGCTCTGGGCCACCTCAGCGCAATCGGGGCAACTCAGAGCGCTCCCGGGCCACTCAGAGCGCTCGTGGGCCACTAGGAGCACTCCAGGGCCATTGAGAACGCTCGCGGGAAGCTCTTAGTTCTTCTTGGAAAGTCAGAGCGATTGAGGGCAACTGAGAGTGTTCGGATGCAATTGAGGGGATCGACGGTAAGTGAGAGGGTTCGTGGTGAAGTGAGAGGGTTCGAGGCCAAGTGAGAGGGTTCGAGGTCAAGTGAGAGGTTTCGAAGACAGGTGAGAGTGTTCGAGGCCAAGTGAGAGAGTTCGAAACCAAGTGAGAGGGTTCGAGGCCACGTGGGAGGTTCCGGGCCAAGTGGGAGCGTTCGAGGCGAAGTGAGAGGGTTTGAGGACAAGTGAGAGGGTTCGAGGCCAAGTGAGAGACTTTGAGGCCAAGTGAGAGGGTTCTAGGCCCAGGGAGAGAGTTCGAGGCCAAGTGAGCCAAGTTCGAGTGCAACTCAGAGCGCTTGGGGGCAACCCAGCGTGGTCAGGGCAACTCAGAGCACTCGCGGGCCACTATGAACCCTCGAAGGCCACTGAGAGCGCTCGCGGGCTACTCTAAGTTCTCGGTGCAAGTCAGAGTGAATGAGGGCATGTGAGAAAGTTCGGGGGCAATTGAGAGGGTCGACAAGTGAGAACGTTCGAGGCCACATGAGAGGTATCGGGGCCAAGCGAGAGGGTTCCGGGCCAAGTGCGAGCTTTCGAGGCCAAGTGAGAGGGTTTGAGGCCAAGTGAGAGGATACTATTCGAACTGAGAGAGTTCGAGGCAAGTAAGAGGGTTCGAGGCTAACTGAGAGCGTAGAGGCCAAGTGAGGGGGTTCGGGGCCAAGTGAGAGGGTTGGAGGCCAAGTGATAGGGTTAAAGGCCATGTGAGAGGGTTCGAGGCTAAGTAAGAGGGTCCGTGGCGTAGTGAGAGGGTTCTAGGCCCAGTGTGAGTGTATGAGGCCAAGTAAGAGGGTTCGAGGCCAAGTCAGAGCGTTGAGGCCAAGTGAGAGGATTCGAGGCCAAATGAGAGGGTTTGAGGCCAAGTGAGAGGGTTCTAGTTGAAGTGAGCGGGTTCAAGGCCATGTGAGAGAGTAGGGACCAATTGAGAGCATTCGATGCCAAGTGAGAGGGTTCAAGCCCAAATGAGAGGGTTCGAGGCCTAGAGAGAGGGTTCGATGCCAAGTGAGAGATTTCGAGGGAACCTACGAGCGTTCGGGCGCAACTCAGAGCGTTCGGGGCCACCTCGGCGCACTGGGGGCGATTCAGAGGACTCGTTGGCAACTCAGAGCGCCCGCGGGCCGCTCTAACCCCTCCGGGAAAGGTCAGAGCAAGTAATGGAGTTCGGGGGCAGTTGAGGGGATCGACCTCAAGTGAGAGGGTTCGTGGCCAAATGGGAGGGTTCGAGGCCGAGTGAGAGGGTTTGAGGACAAGTGAGGGGGTTCTAGGGCAACCCAGAAAGCTCGGGTGCCACTCAGAGCGCTCGGGGCCACCTCAGCACACTCGGGGCGACTCAGAGCGCTCGCGGACCACACAGAGCGCTCGCGGGCCACTAGGAGAACTAGCGGGCCACTGACAGCATTCGGCGGCCACTAAGAGCGCTCGCGGGAAACTCTAAGCTCTCCGTGGAAAGTCAGAGCGATTGAGGGCAAGTTTGGCAGTTCGGGGACAATTGAGGGGATCGACACCAAGTGAGAGTGTTCCTGACTAAGTGAGAGGATCCGAGGCCGAGAGAGAGGGTTCGAGGCCAATTGAGAGGGTTCGAGGCCCAGTGAAAGGCTTGGTAGATAAGGCAGAGTGTATGAGGCCACATGAGAGGGTTTGAGGCCAAGTGACAGAGTTCGAGGCCAAGTGGAAGGGTTCTAGGCCCAGTGAGAGAGTCAGAGGCCAAGTGAGAGGGCTCGAGGGCAACTCAGAGCGCACGGGGCAACTCAGAGCGCTTGGGGGCAACTCAGCTCGTTCGGGGCAACTCAGAGCCCTCGCGGGCCACTATGAGTGCTCGCGGGCCACTTTGAGCGCTCACGGGCAACTCTAAGCTTTTTGTGGCAAGTCAGAGTGATTGAGGGCAAGAGAGTACGGGGGCATTAGAGAGGGTCAACGGCAAGTGAGAGGGTTCGAGGCCATGTGAGAGGGTTCGAGGCCGTCTGAGAAGGTTCGAGGCCAAGTGAGAGCGTTCGAGGCCAACTGAGGGGTTTGGAGTCCATCTGAGAGCGTTGGAGGCCAAGTGACGGGGTAGAGGCCAAGTGAGAGTGTTTGAGGCTCAGTGAGAAGGTTCGAGGCCAAGTGGGAGGTTTCGTGGCCAGGTGAGAGGGTTCGAGGCCAAGTGAGAGCGTTCTATTCCATATGAGAGATTTCGAGGCCAAGTGAGAGGGTTTGAGGCCACGTGAGAGGTTTCGAGGCTAAGTGAGAACGAAGAGGCCAAGTGAGGGGTTCGAGGCCAAATGCGAGTGTTCGACGCCAAGTGAGAGGGTTCGTCATCAAGTGAGAGGTTTCGAGGCTAAGTGTGAGGTTTCCAGGCCAAGTTAGATGGTTCGTGGCAACTCAGAGCGTTCGGGAGCAACTCAGAGCGCTAGGGGCCACCTCAGCGCAGTCGGGGCAACTCAGAGCGCTTGCGGACAGCTCTAAGCTCTCCGTGGAAAGTCAGAGCGATTGAGGCCATGTGAGGGAGTTCGTGGGCAATTGAGGGGATCGACGGCAAGTGAGAGGGTTCGTGGCGAAGTGAGATAGTTCGAGGGCAAGTGAGAGGGTTCGAGGTCAAGTGAGAGGGTTCGCAGCCAGGTGAGAGTGTTCGAGGCCAAGTGCGAGAGTTCGAGGCAAAGTGAGAGCCTTTGAGGCTAGGTGAGAACGTAGAGGCCAAGTGTGAGGTTTCCAGGCTAAGTTCGATGGTTCGAGGCACATGAGAGGGTTCGTGTACAAGTGAGAGTGTTCGAGGCCAAGTGTGAGGGTTCCAGGACAAGTGAGAGCGTTCGAGACCATGTGAGAGGGTTCGAGGGCAAGTGAGAGCTTACAGGAAAATTGAGAGGTTTCGAGTTCTAGTGAGAAGGTTAGAGGCCAAATGAGAGGTATCGAGGCCAAGCGAGAGGGTTCAAGGCCAAGTGAGAGGGTTTGAGGCCAAGTGAGATCGTACTATTCCAAGTGAGAGAGTTGGAGGCAAGTGAGACGGTTCGAGGCTAAGTGAGAGCGTAGAGGCGAAGTGCAAGGGATCGAGGCCAAGTGAGAGGGTTCGAGGCCAAGTGGGAGGGTTCCAGCCAAGTGAGAGGGTTCAAGTACAAGTGAGAGGGTTCGAGGCCAGGTGAGAAGGTTCGAGGCCAGGTGAGAGGTTTCGAGGCCAAGTGAGAGTTTGTGAGGCAGTGAGGGGGTTTGCGACCAAGTGGGAGGTTTCTAGGCCAAGTGAGAGTGTTCGAGGCCATGTGAGAGATTTCGAGGCCAAGTGAGAGTGTTTGAGGCCAAGTGAGAGATTTTGAGGCTAAGTGAGAGGGTTCTAGTCCAAGTTAGAGGTTTCGAGGCTAAGTGAGAGGGTTCGGGGGCAACCCAGAGTGCTCGGGGCCACCTGAGCGCACTCGGGGTTGCTCAGACTGCTGGCGGGCCACTCCGAGCACACATCTGCCACTAAGAGCGCTCGCGGGCCACTGAGAGCGCTAGCGGGCAGTTCTAATCTCTCCGCGGAAAGTCAGAGCGATTGAGGGCAAGTGAGGGAGTTCGGGGACAAATGAGGGGATCGACGGCAATTGAGAGGGTTGGTGGCCAAGTGAGAGGGTTCAAGGTCAGGTGAGAGGATTCGGGGCCAAGTGAGAGACCTCGAGGCCTAGTGAGAGGTCTCGAGGCCATCTGAGAGGGTTCGAGGCCAGGTCAGAGCGTTCGAGGCCAAGTGAGAGTGTTGGAGGCTAAGTGAGAGGTTAGAGACCAAGTGAGAGGTTTCGAGGCCAAGTGAGAGGGTTCGAGACCAAGTGAGATGGTTCGAGGCCAGGTGAGAGGGTTCGAGGCCACGTGAGAGGGTTCGAGGCCAAGTGAGAAGGTTCGTGGCGAAGTGAGAGGGTTCTGGTTCAAGTGAGAGGTCTCGAGGCCAAGTGTGAGGGTTCCAGGTCAAGTGAGAGCCATCGAGGCCAAGTGATAGTGTTCCAGGCCAAGTGAGAGGGTACAGGCCAAGTGAGTGGTGTCGAGTTCAAGGGAGAAGGTTCGAGGCGAGATGAGAGGGTTCGAGGGCAACTCAGAGCGCTCTGGGGCAACTCAGAGCGCTCTGGGGCAACTCAGAGTGCTTCGGGCAACTCAGTGCGGTCGTGGGCAGCTCAGAGCGCTCGCGGACCACTATGAGCTCTCGCGGGCCATTGAGAGCGCTGGCGGGCAATACTGAACTGTCGGTGGCAAGCCAGAGTGCTTGAGGGCAAGTGAGAGTGTTCGGGGGCAATTGAGAGGATCGACTGCAAGTTAGAGGGTTCCTCGCAATGTGAGAGGGTTCGAGGCCAAGTGAGAGGGTTCGAGGCCAGATGAGAGTACTCGAGGCCAAGTGAGAGCATTCGAGACCAACTGAGAGGGTTGGAGGCCAAGTGAGACTATAGAGGGCAAGTGAGTGGGTTCGAGGCCAAGTGAGAGGGTTCGAGGTCAATTGAGAGGGTTCGAGGCCAAGTGAGAGGGTTCGTGGCCAAGTGAGAAGGTTCAAGCCCAAATGAGAGATTTCGGGGCCAAGAGAGAGGATTCAAAGCCCAGTGAGAGTGTTCGAGGCCAAGTGAAAAGTTCCAGACAGGTGAGAGCTTATAAGCCAACAGAGAGGTTTCGAAGCCAAGTGCGAGAGTTCGAGGCCAAGGGAGAGGGTTCGTGTTCAGTAGAGTGGGTTTGAGGCCAAGTTTGAGTGTTCCAGGCCAAGTGAGAGTGTTCGAGGCCAAGTGAGAGGGTTCGAGGCCACGTAAGAGGGTACAGGCCAAGTTAGAGGGTTGGAGTTCAAGTGGGAGGTTTCGAGGCCAGGTGAGAGGGTTCGAGGCCAAGCGAGAGGGTTCGCGGCCAAGCGAGAGGGTTCGAGGCCAAATGAGAGATTTTGAGGCCAAGTGAGAGGGTTTGAGGCCAAGTGGGAGGTTTCTAGGCAAAATCGGAGTATTCGAGGCCAAGTGAGAGGGTTTGAGGGTAACTCAGAGCACTCGGGGGCAACTCAGAGCGCTTGGGGACAACTCAGCGCGGTCGGGGCAACTCAGAGCACTCGCGGGCCACTGTGAGTGCTCGCGGGCCATTGAGAGCGCTCGCGGGAAACTCTAAGCTCTCGGTGGCAAGTCAGAGTGATTGAGCGTAAGTGAGAGTTTTCGGGGGCAATTGTGAGGATCAACGGCAAATGAGAGGGTTTGAAGCCAAGTGAGAGGGTTCGAGCCCTAGTGAGACGGTTGGAAACCAACTGTGAGCGTTTAAAGCCAAGTGAGAGGGCTCCAGGCCAAGAGAGAGGGTTCGAGGGCAACTCAAAGCACTCGGGGGCAACTCAGAGCGCTTGGTGGCAAGTTAGAGCGATTGAGGGCAAGTGAGAGTGTTCGAGGGCGTGTGAGAGCGTTCGAGGCCAAGTGAGAGCGTTCGAGGCCAAGTGAGAGGGTATAGGCCAAGTGAGAGGGTTGGAAACCAAGTGAGATGGTTCGAGGGCAGGTGTGAGGGTTCGAGGACAAGTGAGAGGGTTTGAGGCCAAATGAGAGAGTTCGAGGCAAGTGAGAGGGTTCAAGGCTAAGTGGGAGCATAGAGTCCAAGTTAGAGGGTTCGAGGCCAAGTGGGAGGGTTCGAGTACAAGTGAGAGGGTTCGAGGCCAGGTGAGAAGGTTGGAGGCCAGGTGAGAGGTTTCGAGGCCAAGTGAGAGTTTTTTAGGCCTAGTGAGAGGGTTTGCGGCCAAGTGGGAGGTTTCTAGGCCAAGTGAGAGTGTTCGAGGCCAAGCGAGAGGGTTCGAGGCCATGTGAGAGATTTCGAGGCCAAGTGAGAGGGTTTGAGGCCAAGTGAGAGATTTTGAGCCTAAGTGAGAGGGTTCTAGTCCAAGTTAGAGGTTTCGAGGCTAAGTGAGAGGGTTCGGGGGCAACCCAGAGTGCTCGGAGCCACCTGAGCCCACTCGGGGTTGCTCAGACTGCTGGCGGGCCACTCCGAGCACTCATCTGCCACTAAGAGCGCTCGCGGGCCACTGAGAGCGATCGCGGGCAACTCTAAGCACTCGGTGGCAAGTCAGAGTGATTGAGGGCAAGTGAGGGAGTTCGGGTGCAATTGAGAGGATCGACGGCAGGTGAGAGGGTTGAGGCCAATTGAGAGTGTTCGAGGGCATCTGAGAGGGTTCGCGGCCAATTGAGAGTGTTTGAGGCCAAGTGAGAGGGTTGGAGGCCAAGTGAGAGGGTTGGAGACTATCTGACAAGGCTCGAGGCCAAGTGAGAGCGTACGGGGCCAAGTTAGAGTGTTGGAGGCTAATTGAGAGGTTTCTAGGCCAAGTGAGAGTGTTCGAGGCCAAGTGAGGGGGTTCGAGGCCAAGAGAGAGGTTTCGAGGCCAAGTGAGAGGGTGTGAGGCCAACTGAGAGATTCTAGGCCAAGTGAGAGGGTTCGAGGCCAAGTTTGAGGGTTCGAGGGCAACTCAGAGCACTCGGGCTCAACTCAGAGCACTCGGGGCCACCTCAGCGCACTCGGAGCAACTCAAGGCGCTCGCGGGTCACTTAGAGCACTCGCGGGCCACTGAGAGTGCTCGCGGGCAACTCCTAAGCTCTCGGTGGAAAGTCAGAGCGATTGAGCCCAAGTGAGAGTTTTCGGGGGCAATTGAGAGGATCAACGGCAAATGACAGGGTTTGAAGCCAAGTGAGAGGGTTCGTGGCCTGGTGAGAGCGCTCGGGGGCAACTCAGAGCGTTTGGTGGCAAGTTAGAGCGATTGAGGGCAAGTGAGAGGGTTCGAGGCCTAGTGAGAGGGTTCGAAACCAACTGAGAGCGCTCGAAGCCAAGTGAGAGGGCTCGAGGCCAAGTGAGAGTGTTCGAGGGCAACTCAGAGCGCTCGGGGGCAACTCAGAGCGTTTGGTGGCAAGTTAGAGCGATTGAGGGCAAGTGAGAGGGTTCGACGACATGTGAGAGGGTTCGAAGCCAAGTGTGAGGATTCGAGACCAAGGCTGAGTGGTTGAGGCCAAGTGAGAGGGTTCGAGCCAGATCGCTCTAGGGCAACTCAGAGCTCTTGTTGGCAGCCCAGAGCGCTCGGGGTAACTCAGCGCACTCTTGGTCAACTCAGAGCGCTCGCGGGCCACTAAGAGAACTGGCGCGCCACTGAGAGCGCTCGCGTGCAACTCTAAGTTCTGGGTGGCAAGTCAGAGTGATCGAGGGCAAGTGAGAGAGTTCGGGGGCAATTGAGAGCGTTCGAGGCCAAGTGAGAGGTTTCGAGGCCAAGTGAGAGGGTTCATGGCCAAGTGTGAGGATTCGAGGCCAAGGATGAGTGTTCGAGGCCAAGTGAGAGGGTTCGAGCCAGATCGCTCCAGAGCAACTCAGAGCTCTTGTTGGCAGCCCAGAGCGCCTGGGGTAACTCAGCGCACTCTGGGTCAACTCAGAGCGCTCGCGCGCCACTGAGAGCGCTCGCGTGCAACTCTAAGTTCTGGGTGGCAAGTCAGAGTGATTGAGGGCAAGTGAGAGAGTTCGGGGGCAATTGAGAGGATCGAGGGCAGGTGAGAGGGTTCGAGGCCAAGTGAGAGGGTTCATGGCCAAGTGAGAGGATTGGTGGCCAAGTGAGAGGGTTTCAGGCCAAGTAAGAGGGTTCCAGGCCAAGTGAGGGTGTTTGAGGCCAACTGAGAGTGTTCGAGGCACTGTGAGAGGGTTCGTGGCCGAGTGAGAGAGTTAGGGGGTAAGTCAAAGCTCTCTTGGGCAACTCAGAGCTCTCAGGGGCAACTCAGAGCGCTTGGGGCCACTCAGGTTGCTTGGGGGCCACTTAGAGTGCTCGGTGGCATCTCAGAGCGCTCGGTTACAACTCACGGTGCTCTGGAGAAACTAAGAGCGCCCGTGGGCCATGGGGAAGCCTCGAGGGCAACTCTAAGCTCTTTGTGGAAAATCAGAGCAATCGAAGGCAAGTGAGAGGGTTCGGGGGCAATTGAGAGGGTTCGAGGCCAAGTGAGAGGGTAGGAGGCCAAGTGAGAGGGTTCGAGGCCAAGTGAGAGAGGGCGGGCAGACCACAGCAGCGTATGTACAGAAGAGGGTAGGGATCCCTACATTTTCCCAGGTTGAAACTCCACGACACCTACCAGTACACTGGGCCCCCGCCGGTTCACGCAGAGCGCCGCCTGCAGGGGCACCTTCATGGCTCAAGGGCCTTATTGGAGACTCGAGCCTGAGTCTGGTTTTCGTGTCAGGAGACGGAGTTACTCAGAGCATTTAATCCTCACCATGCTGTATCCGAACTTGCACCGACGTTTTCTACCCCTAAAGAGACCCAACGGATGAAAAGATGAATGAAAGGAGTAATGAAGTGAAATGGAGGTAGAAGAAGTTCGGGGGAGAAAATAACCTACCCAGAATTCGCCTGGCTACTTGGGAAAACCCCGAAGAAACGCATGGGTCAGGCAATCTGGCGACCGGGATCGAACAACAACCTCCCAAATGCGACCCTTGGACGTTACTAAGGAGCCATTTTGCTGGATACTGATACATGTTTTCTTTTAATATTATCATTATGTTTTAAATGAACCGTGGAAAATAAAGAGCTAAAACAATCCTAGTTATTTAGCAATAAAATATACGTCATATACCTGAGTTGAAAATTGGGGCACTCTAATATCTCTGTGTGCGAATTATTTTTTCAACAATGCACTAAGATGAGCAGGAATAATCTGAGTAATATAAACGCTTATGAGGCTTTGGTCCAAAGGGAGAAATCCCTGTGGGTGTTTTAGCCTTTGTTGGTGTCTCAGGGAGGTGTCTAGCTCCGCCGGCAATATCTTTCCTGCTGGGCGGGCTTATTAAAGTCTGCACAGCATCTCCCTTTGTGTATAGCAAAAATGAAATATTTGTACGTATTTGCAGCGCTTTGAACTCCTAACATCAAATAACTCGAGGAGTTTCAGGTCCTTAATGGAACAGCCTCGTTTATTCTCTGTCAATAATGTTATTTACCTACATCAATAGCAAGCACTAGTACTTCGATAATATAAATAGCCTACAGACTAGCACCAAAGTGGGCAAAAGCGGATTCATGAATTCGTGTGATTCGTGAACGTTTGCCCGTGTAACTATACAACACAAAGATATAAATCCCCTTCCTTAGTTGATTTCAGGAGCCCACAGATATTTCACGACTGGTATCAGTGGAGAAATTATGTCTGCGTCAACACTGTTTACCTCAGTTTTAACATGGTTTCCTTTGAGCCAACATCGAGCGGCTTTATTGCAGATATGACGCACACAACCCCCAAAAAACTAGTGTTTTCTGATTTATTATCTTATATATGTTGTAGTTATTATTATTATTATTATTATTATTATTATTATTATTATTATTATTATTATTATTATTATTATTATTATTATTATTATTATTATTATTATTATTATTATTATTATTATTATTATTATTATTATTATTATTATTATTATTATTATTATTATTATTATTATTATTATTATTATTATTATTATTATTATTATTATTATTATTATTATTATTATTATTATTATTATTATTATTATTATTATTATTATTATTATTATTATTATTATTATTATTATTATTATTATTATTATTATTATTATTATTATTATTATTATTATTATTATTATTATTATTATTATTATTATTATTATTATTATTATTATTATTATTATTATTATTATTATTATTATTATTATTATTATTATTATTATTATTATTATTATTATTATTATTATTATTATTATTATTATTATTATTATTATTATTATTTCTTTGTTATGATTATATATTTAGAGTGTGCCAAATTTCTCGAAGGTTTACAATCTGAACACAAACATACTATGCCATGTGATAGCTCTCTTAACCATCAAATCAAATTATGACATACTTATTTCAGGTGTATAAAATCATTTGGTCATTTGGTATTGTGTCAGAAGATAAACTAGTTATATTCCTATCCTTGAAGAGTTAAAAACTGAGTTTACTTCACATAGATTCCATGATTTCAGGAATCTTAAGAATGACGTTTCAAAGTTTGTTAACCCTTTCACTGTACCTGAGGTCAGCGTAAGAGTTAACTTGCAATATGAACTCATAAATGTACATATTTAGTGACAAAAAATAAGTGCAGAGATTTAGTTCGCACAGATGTATTTTGGGAACTGTGTAAAGTAATATATGTTGGTTTGAGAGAATTTACTGGTTCTGTTTCACAGTTACAGCAATATTTTGCTCCACGTGTGTCTGTGAACATTTTTTCCTCTGATGAACATAGAAAAATCAAAACTGAGACATTGCGTTTCAGATGATCACCTCTCGACGCAACTGCATATTGCGGTTACAGATATTATGCCAGAGTTTGAACTACTTCTTATATGTTTGGATAATGACAATTTTATTAATGTGTGCAATTCCGATTTCACATATTAAAAGCATGACCACCTCCTTCCTGTTTGAAACAAACTCGCTGATCATTAAATGTATCAATTCACCACTGTCAAGCATTTAAGAGGTGAATAATACCATTCCTCCAACCAACAAGGTCGTGGGTGCGTGCACAGTGGATTCGGATCAGATATTATTCTGCCCGCCCCTATACTAGCAGAAGGTTTTTAACCTATTGCCTGGGTGTAGATATTTGTACAAAGTGTTGATTACCTCACGAATTTTAATACAAGACATCGTCCACTAACCGAAGAAAGCTGTGAGTAAACATTTTATAGGTAATTTAACTGAAACAGTTACTTAAAATGATGTTCCAATCAGCAGCTAAAGCTAGAAGAATGTCAAAGCCTCAGAGAGGAAGTTAATTCTTAGTGCTGCATTATTTCGCTTATAAATTAACACTAACAAGGTGAGTGCATACAAACTGCGAAATTAATTGCAAGTCATCTCAACGTTGACACCTAATGGCGATCACTTTGAAGATATATGGATCAGACGCATCTGGGTATGTTGCTCATCTCACACTTCAGGGATGATATATCGGCACAGGAAGAACCGCAGGTCGAATCCCCGCCGTGGCATAGAATTTTCCAGATGTGATGAAAACGACCAAGCTAATCGTACACAAAGTAAAGGTGAAGTAAATTATTCCCAGACCCTATTATCTATAGGGTATTTTGAATAAGTCCTTGGCTCATTGGTGGGGGTTCGGAACTCAGAACATGAAATTCGTTCTGGAAATGGAAAAGGTAGACCACCCGGAGAACGCGGAAATGCAACAATTGAGAATCTTGGATCTATGGTGACTTTTCCTGATTCACAAATCATTTTTTTTCTCTACTACGTATAGTAAGTAGGGACAATATTGTATTTGGCTCAAAAATTAAATGCGAGATTTCACCGAAAATATATGTTTTGAGGCCCTTTAAATCTTAAAAAAAAAAAAAAAAAAAAAAAAAAAAAAAAAAAAAAAAAAAAAAAATCTAGAAAAAGTTCCATGTGTGTTTGTGTGTGTGTGTGTGTGTTTGTGAATGGGTGTGTGTCTGTCTTGAACAACATAACTCAAAAACGAAACGTCGGTTAAAAGCCAAAGTTGGTATTTAAACTCAATATCCTTCAAGGATGCCACCTGAAGATTTTGAAAAAAATTCCTCGCCCTAAACTACCCTTTACGTAGTAAATGTTTCGAACGTTTTGAGTTTCTCAAAAATTGCTCTAACGATTTTAACATCTTTGAGACATTTCTATGCCAAATTAAACGTATATTCTGAATTCTCTCGATATAGCCCACGTAGTACTGTTTACTCTCAATGACTTGCATAACAGGCAAACTGGAAGAGATAGACACTGTAAGAAAAATGTAGATCTTGTTAAAACACACAAGTTATGATCTGATGCAATTTTTTTTTTTTTTTTTTTTTTTTTTTTTTTTTTTTTTTTTTTTTTTTTTAGGGCGGGGTGAACCATTTCGGAGATATTCCATGTTATTTCTGTGAGTTTTGCAATACTTACAAACTTTTCTTGAATGGAAGGTCGTTATTCACCTTTTTATCTTTTGGCTATGCGGAGAGAACGGAATTTCAATGCCTTCATATAGCGACCAGCATTAAAACATTTGTCTATCACTCAAAGCCTAGTGTATTCCCATATTCCTCTTGCACTGCAAAAGAATTAACAATAAGATAATTTCTGCAAGTGTTTGTCGACTAACATGAAGAAGACAGAGAAATAAGAGTTTGTAAGAATAGTTAGTACAAGAGTAGAGAAAGTCCTATCTATATGTGTAACACATCAGATTTTTAAGTACACAGTGTTTTTAAAATGTTTCAGAGGTCTGCCAGTGTTTACTAAGAACTTTTTCGTTAACATCTCGCTGGAAACAGACGTAGTCTAGTCAATCAGATATTGATCAGAATGTTTTGAAAATCAGTATTTAAGGTTATACAAATATGTTTCAGAATTTTTTTTTAATAAACCAGGGAAACACTGTGAAAATATATTCCTAACGAAATACGGTTTTCTTTCACATTTCAGTTTGTGGTAAAGGAAGCATGTGTCCACTATGGAACCGACCATGAGAAAGGTTTCCAGCATGGAGTCACAAGGTAAGTTAAATCCTTGTTTAATTTTACCACTGACATGCACTAGCAGTTTGAAATAGGTTTACATTTCGTCTCTCTCTCTCTCTCTCTCTCTCTCTCTCTCTCTCTCTCTCTCTCTCTCTCGCAATGCAGAATTCGCCTAAAGTACTTTTCAAAACATGTCGGTCCCACCTCCCACCCCTGCCCAAGACGACGGATCTTAGAGGGTTGCTCTTACAAGGTTTGCGGTTTAAAGCAAACCTCAGAGTTACTAAGTCTTTAGTGGTTCTAAAACTGAGGGGCACGATTTTCGGTTGGTATACACGAAAATATATATTTACTCAAGATTACATGTAATTTTTATTGTGCTGAATAGCAGAACCCGCAGCTTCACCCACCTTTTGTTAACTTTCGATTCTACGTATTTCTCCCCTTCCCTTCATATTTCTCTACCTATATTACATATTACTGCCATCGATTATCGACATCTACATGCTGCGCTTAAAAATTAATAATTAACGTTCATACTAAGCTGCTGCATTTATTTAATCGCAATTAAATGTTAACAAATAAAAAGGGATTAAAGAACCGGGTAGCATTAAGTGGAAAAGTTTAGCTATAAAATATCATTAACAATGGGTGCAATAAAAAATATAAAATGTTAGAGGGTTTAATACGTTCATGCGCATGCGTGTAATAAAATAAGCAAGACACACAGGTAGGGTAGGTTACTAGAACTCAATGTAGGACACTCAAATTACATCATTGTTATGCTAATAAATTAAGGGTTCGCCGAAGTGAGAAATGTGATTTTCTGAAGTACTGAAGTTAGAGACTTAACTTTTTTGCATAGGCATTTCCAATAACTAAATAAATATGTGTACCAAATTTTATTCCAATATATAATCACTTTCTCGATATATTAATTAATTTATATCAATTTTATTGAGTATGATCAAAATCTATCTCCTCCAAGAGATGTTGAACTACGGAGTTGGCTTTCTAAAATTATATCTCTTATTAACTTTGTAACAAATTAAAGGATCCACATGTTCATATAATGAATATCTTTTCTTAATTTTTTAATACCACAAAGTATAACAATGTCATAAAAACAGCTATGTTAATTACTCTTTTAAAAAAATTGTAACCAATATCAAAATTCTAGCTGGGGATTTTACAACCCGTATTCTGAAGTACATTGGAGAAAGTTTTAGATCTCTAGCTAGATTTTTGTTGGAGAAGATTGATTTTGAATGCGATAAAATAACAAAGGAAAAGTCTTTCCCAGAAAAATGAGTTTAAAGTTTTGTCACATACTTCGACATAAACCTCTATACAGGTTTCTTTTTATTTCCGCATCTGATTTTCTGCATCGATTTGCATAAGGTTGACGTACTGTCCTTTATTTTCGATCATCTAAAACAGCACAGTAATTCAGTATGTGATTTTAAAATATACCTAACGTTTAGTATTTACAAACACGTGGTCAGTTCATAGAAGTAACAGAAAACTATCTGCTGCCACAACTTATGTTTTATTTCACCACAAATAAAGTAAGTAATACTACACACGATGTATATATCAATAATTACATTCAAATAACCTGCTAAACAAACTAATTATTTCAAAAGAAAGAACAAATATACACGATCAGAAATGGAAAGTGTGGGCACGTCCAATCAAAAGACAGAGGGTAATTGTACCAGCGCTCCCCTTTAAAAATGGCGTCCAAAAGGTGTGTTTCCCCTCCCTAGGGGGAATGATTTATTTCTTTATAGATTTCACTTTCAGCTCTGTTCTTATTACATCATTATTCATGTGCTCCAGCTTTGTACATACTTTAGTTCTTCTCAAGGATTTTATTTCATATCCTTGTATGTTACTTTTCATTTTTTTTTTCCATTCAGGCTTAGCTTCCATATAAAAGCACTGGTTTTGCCATTGTTTTAAAAGATATATTTCTTGTATCCTTTCTTGTTTTATTTTTTAAAGCGTTGTGTAATATTTCACATATAGCAGGAAATCTTGATAGTTTTAGGTTTATATCTCTTTATTTCCGTGAGCCTATTTCACTTCCAAACCGAAACTTGAGACTTGTTCTAAAGGTTGAGCATCTAAAATAATTTTAGACCTTATTTCTTGTTTACCCCAAAAAGCCAATATCTTTGTTTTTGTTTTAGAAGTGTTAAAATTATAATGCTTACATATTAAACTTAATTGATATAAAGCACGGTGTAAATCATCTTCACTTTTCTGTGTTAATACTGCATACAATAAAGCCTTTATCTCTGCTTGAGTGTTTAATCTAACCCCTTTGTTACAAATCTGCTTCCAAAAAAAAAAAAAAAAAAAAAAAAAAATTGTTGTTTAACGACGCTGTCAATTGCCAGGATCACATCAGCGTCGCCGGTGTGCCGGAATTTTGTCCCGCAGGAGTTCTTTTACATGCCAGTATATCTACTGACATGGAGCTGTAGTTTTTAAGCACACTTAAAAACCATCGGTCTGGGCCGGGTTTGAACCCGCGACCTTGGGAACAGTACGCCAGCGTCTAACCAACTGAGCCACCCAGACCGACAATCTGCTTCCAGTTTAGGAATGCCGTATCTTATATATTTAAACGAGCAATTCTTGTATATAGATATATTCCGCGCACCTTGGAAACGGCTCTAACGATTTCGATCAAATTTTGTATTCAGACAAGGTTTTGCTTATTATGTTTATCTTTATTGGTGTAATTCCTGAAAAAACGCGATTTTACGAGTAAGAGTCACAATTACTCTAAACGTTATTTTGGCATTAATTTCTCTGTTAATGGGCCAATTTCAACAAACTAGCCAGAATATTAAACGTTTCGTCAAGACCTTTCACAAAATCTAAGGAAAGTTGACTTAGCTATATTAGTCTACGCGTAACAGTCACAATTAGTCGAAACCTTATTTTCGCTATAATTTTTCTGTTAATGGGTCAATTTCAACAAACAAGCCAGGATATTAAAAGTCTCGTCACGGAAAAGGTTCCAACAATTAGGATGAAAATTTATATTTGCTTAATATTTTGCTTTTCAAGCTTACCTAAATAAGTATCTTCTTAAAAAAAAAAAAAAAAAAAAAAAAAAAGCACGACTAAGAAAAAGGAAGAGAAAAGCCGAGCGAAACTCGGTCGCCCAGGTACTATATATTAAATAAAGCAGGTGATAATGCACACCCTTGTCTGACTCCTTTATGGTTATGGCTTGTGGTTTTTCTTCAACTGTGTTTAAAATCATATTTGAATCTTCTTATAGGCTTCTCAGGACTTTGAATAGATGTCTGGGGTGTCCATATAATTTGAAAAAAAAAAAAAAAAAGTTGTAAATCTAGAGAGCCTGCAGGTACATTTTCCTCATTGATAGTTTCTGCAATAGCGATAGACTTAAACAGGTACGATTTTATTTCCCTTCATAGTCCGAAAGGAGGTTTCCAATGTGGTTTCTAATAAAAGTGTTGGTGTGCTATAGTTTCGTGTATACAGGTGTAACAGTAACACGATCAAATTTGGAATACCCCTATGTTCTGTTTCTGTGTTTCCCATGATTAATGTGTTATGAGGAGTTGTAGGAAATGGGTTCTAATACCGAAAGGAGGTGTTTGCACCCATGTCAATATAAATGTGAGGAATATGTACTGAAATTTTCGGACGGCCCCATTGTTATATCTGTATATCATGTCACCGTTTAGAGCAGTGCTGTTTGTGCTTGGGGATGGATTGTTATATCGCATGGAGAGTCAAGAGCGAGTTTTCGCTGTCACATCCATTGAAAGTGAGTGTACTCGATCACCTTTGTCATGTATAGCCACAGCATAGCAACAGTGGACAATGGTTGGATAACGTTTGCCAACGGTCATACCGCTGATTGCTGCATTCCCAAGTACAGGCAGCTTTGTAACTTCCCTTATAAGTAACATCTGCGAGTGCTGTTTACTGAGATGTAAACTAAACATAATTTCTTATATTCTCTACCGTTCACGTTACGTTAGCTTTGTAGTTGAACTTAGGGAGAACATGATGAATCACACTACTTAAAATATCAGGAAGCACTAAGCATTGAGTCACCAAGGTGATATAATTTGTTGAACCCCTAACCTTCTGTGTCAAGGTGTGCAGGTTTCAACTCCTCCAAGAGCGCTGAACACTTATATTGGGGTTTGTAAAATGCAACCTAATTCTACGAGTAGATAAGACAAAATTATACGTGTAAATTACGACTTAAAGGTACTCATAGGTGAAATGTCAAAGTATTGCTGTTTTTAGTAAAGTTTTTAAAATTTTGTCACACATATACCATAATTATACACGTCTTTTTTAAATTTCATATAGGTTTGTTTAATCGTTTTTAGGAAAAAATTATTTCAGCTTTATTATACTAAATATTCAGGCGTTGCACGTGTTGTAGGAAATATAATCTTGAAAAGGTTAAACCACTAAAACAATATTTAAATGCTAATATACAAAACGGGTATATTATGGAATTGTTTCATCTTTTGAGTTGCTTCAGAAAATCTCTCTCTCTCTCTCTCTCTCTCTCTCTCTCTCTATATATATATATATATATATATATATATATATATATATAGCAATATATATGTGTGTGTGTGTGTGTGTGTCTATGTGTGTGTGTGTGTGTGTGTGTGTGTGTGTTTTTAAACTTTTTCTAAAGTTGTGGAATAAACCACGAGTATGCTATATGTTGAGTTTGAAAGTGTAAAAAAACTGTCTGCCAGTTATTAAAATTTATTCTCTTAGAATTTCTATTGAAAATTTGGACAAATTCATTATAAATTACATCGTAACGAAAAGGTAGAGCCAATTAAAGGCACTGGAAGTAAACACAGACCCATAAGAGGCATTAGAAGTAAACACAAACCAATAAAAGGCATTAGAAGTAAACATAGGCCCATAATAGGCATTGGAAGTACGCACAGGCCAATAAAAGGCATTAGAAGTAGACAATGACCAATAAAACGCATTGGAAGTAGACATAGACCAATAAAAGACATTGGAAGTAAACACAGGCCAATAAGCATTGCACTGTTGGTCATTAGAATGGCCATGTGTTGAAGCTTTAAAGGGCTCTGAGAACAAAGGTTATATGTAACTTAACTACATTTTAAAGTAGTTTTCCTGCATACCCTTTTAATGTTTTGATTTCTTTTCGGAAACTAAACTATAAAAACATTAACACATTAACAAAATGAGACTTCTTTCCTCTTTTTCCAGATATAGCACTGGAAGATTGAAAGGCTTTGGTGTGGTTAAGGGAACCTTGGACTAAAATTTGAATTCTCTTTATTTTTATAATAAAGTAATCAATACATCGCACACTTAAGGGTGTTAATGTTATAACATATCACAAAAAGTTACATAGGTTTGAGGGAATTAATTATTCAATTTATTCACAATGAGAAAATACATCAATATTCAAAAACAACATGTCACAGCAGTTTTTTTAGTTTATAAACTCTAATTGTACAACAAACACAATCAATCTGTGGTAGGAAGAAGAAATAATTATTTTAAAGTAATTACTTTGCTTTGATTGACATTGAAAACATTTTTTAAGGCAAAAAGATTTTCAGATTTTGAAACCAAAGACTGAAGATGAAACCACATAAGTGAAGCACATGATGGAAAAGTTCTAGGAGCATAACACAATATTTAATGCTCATGGAGCAGATAGTGCATTAAAAGTGTAAAAAATGTCTCTACACACATGGATTATGATCATGAGTCAGATTACCTATTTGGCCTAAAACTGCCCTGCTGCTTATGCTAGACCTTCCCTCTTTTGTCTATTAGTCTCCCTTCTCTGATTCATACCTTAACCACTTCTTTCTGCCGAATTTGGTTGTTTACGAGCCATTTTTGGCCCATACCTTGTTCAAATACTGCTGAAAAGTTAAGCAGAATAACGGTGTTTAAATGTAGCACACATGACATTTTAAGTCTGCGCTAGACCTTTAAAAATGGAGGAATCTAAAGAATTTCACTGCCACCGATGACGGAAGCTTTGGGGAACATTTATATGAATAAACCTAACAAGCGTCAATTTGATAATTTTTCAGTCCCAGGGTCTCTCAAAACGACATACTCGTACGTACAATGGTATATATGAATAAGCGTTAGCATAGCTATCTATCACAACTAAATACAGTGACGCATACATGATACCCTTCAAAATCCTACCAACGTAGGTGTACCGATTAGGAGGCGAGCAGAGGCTGTTTGCAGCTGTAAAATTTCCGCGGTTCGCTAATAACATCGACGGGGCGCGTTCAGTGGCAATTTGCACGCTATCTCTTCTAATAGACACATAGAGTTAGTCGGAGGTAATTATTTAAGTGGCAATTTACCGACGCCCACTTATATGCGACAAATTTGTATCAGATTAAATTGCACGTTGTTTTTTCTCGCTGCGGGAAAAAATGCAAATTAGTCGCGTAATTCACAGCTGATATCACCATGGCAGTTGCTAGCGTCACTAATTGAATTTAACAACAACAAAAACACCAACAACAACAATAATAATAATAATAATAATAATAATAATAATAATAATAATAATAATAATAATAATAATAATAATAATAATAATAATAATAATAATAATAATAATAATAATAATAATAATAATAATAATAATAATAATAATAATAATAATAATAATAATAATAATAATAATAATAATAATAATAATAATAATAATAATAATAATAATAATAATAATAATAATAATAATAATAATAATAATAATAATAATAATAAATTGTTAGAGCCATTTTTGAGAAAATCAAAACTTTCGAATTTTTTTTCCACGTAAAGGGTGGTTTAGGGTGGAGAACTTTTCTTAAAAATCTTCGTGTTGCATCCTTGGAAGGTATTAAACTTAAATACCAACTTTGGTTTTCAACCAACTTTTCGTTTTTGAGTTATGCTGTTCACAGTCTCACACACACACACACACACACACACACACACACACACACACACACACACACACACACACACACACACACAGAGAGAGAGAGAGAGAGACAGAGAGAGAGAGAGAGAGAAACGTACACGGACCTTTTTCTAAAAATGCTCAAAGCCTGAGTTTCCGGTGAAATTTCGACATGAAACTTTTGGATCGAATACTGACTATACGTAGGAGAGGAGGTAAAAGGAATGTTGAATGTTTAGCGCTGATGAAAAATTCACTACTTGTATGTAACACTAGGTATTGATTTTCTAAACCTTGAACACTCACTCTGTTAAATTTTAATAATTGCTTAGGACTTACCGTGCTCGACTTAAAACCTGCTTCAGTTAAATCTCAGGTGACATATGAGCGAGCTAAATTGGTGGTTTTAAATACAAAGATTCAGAGTTTAGACGCTAAGAAAGAATAACAAGTCACGAGAGCTGCAGTGCTTATAGTGTACTTCTTTGGAGCTGTTCTATAGGAGTAGGCCAGTTTCTAACCGAACGAGATGGTTTCGTGGTAACCTTAAGACTCAGTTTCAGGAAGTCCTGGGCTCAATTCCTGGCTGTCATCCTCTCTAACCATGGTTTTTCCGTGGTATTCCCAGGTTGATAGGTGAATGTTGGGGTGGTTTCTCCTCTAACATGACTTTCCTGTCCATCATTGGGGTGACGCTTTGTGAAGCGTTCTCTCTGTTGGGAGTAGGACTGCTAAGGGCCCACCCTCTGTCGGTCATAAATACATTGCTTTAAGGAAAGCCACTGACAGATTTCACTGGAAACATAGGCTTTGAGCATTTTTAGAAAGAGGTCCGTATGTGTGTGTGTGTGTGTGTGTGTGTGTGTGTGTGTGTGTGTGTGTGTGTGTGTGTGTGTGTGTGTGTGTGCGTGTGTGTGTCTGACTGTGAACAGCATAACTCAAAAACTAAAAGCGGTTGAAAACCAAAGTTGATATTTAAGTTTAATACCTTCCAAGGATGCAACACGAAGATTTTTGAGAAACGTTCTCCACCTTAAGTTACACTTTTTTTCTCTGGTATTAAGGACACCGGGAGGTGAATCTCGTAAAAATATCCATTTTTTTGTTTTGTATTCTAAAAATATTACAAATGTTTAGCTTTAAAATTATATATGGTATTTTACACGGGTAGTAAGCCCTTTTAGTTTGATCATTTATATATGGCGGCGCTAGGACACGCCCCTAATTTCTACACTTTAACCTCAATTTCCCGTAACTTCAGTTTAGCACTTCTTGTGCACTTTTGTCAAAGATATTGACTTGAAAATTTTACTCTACCTATATCGTCATCTACTTTCACTACTGAGCTACTCTTGCTTAGAAATATTAAGGTTAATGTGATTAAAAATAAACCTAACTTCTAAAAACTTTATCTAATATGCAACATTTTCCCCTCCTCACTTTTATGACATGAACATTTCCTTAGCTCCACACATCAAACTATCCATCAACTACCACAGAAAAAATAAGACGGCTAGAAAATAAAAACTTATGCATGAAAACTGCTCAAGGAGTAGAGGAAGAAAATCTTTTGTTAGAAAACATGGTCACACTTATACCACTTCTGCACAAAATCTTTTAAATTTAACCTAAATATTATACACTTACTAGATGTAGAAATAGTTTTGCTCTAAATACACCGAATTTCATTTAAATCAGGCTAATTTTGGCAACAAAAACTGGAATTGAATTAATGACAGAACTTGAGTATGGCAAAAACAGTCATTTCCTGGTGCCCTTAAAGGCTTCAGCGTAAGAATTGTGGCATCAGTGATGTTAGACTGTGGGAAAATTCCCATGGACGAGAGAAAAATAAGGAATAAATTTTACTTGTGGGAAAAAGAGAAATCCCTTTATGCCCATACCATGCGATATTTAGAAACGTGTAGAGAATAACGGAATTGTAAAATAACATTTTAAGATAATACGTTTATTGCTGAAAAACAAATTACGTAGTTCTCGATAGCTGTTACGTGCATATTCCAATGTTCTTCGCTCATATAGTCTTATCTGGGATTTCCTGCTCGCACACTCTGCTCGTAATCTCACGTTTGTTGCTCCGGGTGCTGTGATTGTGGTGAAGTAATCGGCTTTCACCTGCGTTGATTTACCTGTAGTGGGCAAAGTAAAGACAGTTTGATTTCAATCAAGGATCCTATGTTGTATTAAACAGTATTTTAGTGTGAGGTATAAGGATATATAACAGTATAAGGGATAAAAAGGGTGATAAACAAAGCTCACTTAAAAAGAAAAGTGCGTGGTAAATTAATGCGAAAAGAAAGCAAAACAGTTTCGAGAAAAAGAAATAATGACCTTCCTTTTAAAAGATAGTTTACAGCAAATTCCAGAAAATGAGTTCAGATGTATTGTGTTATTGTTCAGATGTTATGTGAAAAATTAATTAAATACACGTAGTCAAAGTCAGAAATATACCAAGTTAGTCAAGCATTTCGTGGCTACTCCATCCATAAGCGGATATGAATTTAAAACAGAAAAGCGAAAATGGGGGTGACGAGTAAGTGAAACAAACTGGCAGAACATAATGATGCATTCAAAGTTGTTGGCCATTTAATCCCCTTAGTGAAGGACATCTCTGATTCTAAAGTTGGCCAGAACGTTAAAATGAAAAAGTACAAATGTACTAAGGATAATAGAAAAGGATGTTGCAGAAGTAGAAACAGCTGAAGTTGTGGAGGAAATAAAATGAACGCCCATTTCAGTGTTAGTAGATGACAGTTCAGACATTAGTTTGCGGAAGTTCCTCTGTGTTCTGGTCAGGTATGTTTATGTTTCATCAGTATGGGTAGGATCAGAACACAACTTCTAGAACTCATTAGTTTAGACGCTATAGATTGCCCTGTAGACAAACTTTACAATGCATTTAAGCAGTGTTTGCTTGTAAAGACTATCCCAGTAAGGAATATTGTAGGCAGTTCATATGATGGTACCAATGTAATGGTCAGTGCTAGAGATTAGTTTGTTTTTCGTCTTAAGCATGACGTAATGACATTATTATAATGCAATGCATTTGTCATTCAGCAAGTCTTAGTAGCTTGTAAGGCTTGTGAAAAACTGCCTCGCGCACCAGGACTTCTATGAAAGATATATTTTTATTTGTCTCAAGGTTCTAAGCGTTGTGGCCAGTTGGCTGAAATTCGAGAGTTTTGAATGTAGAAAAGAATAGGATGCTGAAACCAGCAGCTACAAGACAGCTAGCAATGCATCGAAGCAAAAGCTTTCCGAAACGAATTACTTAAAAATCTACTGTCGAAATAGGACCAGCCTTGGTTAGCCTTTTGTTGTACTCTGAAATGGAAAGTGAAATACACAATTCCTGTAAGTCTAACAATTGGCGGCTTCCCCGCTCAAGTTTCTTACCTAGGCCAATGCGGAATTCATTTTCGTGATTCGGGACATTTGAGACAGGATTGCCGAGTTCGAAACCGACACTTACTGTGACTGTGAAACCTTGTAAGATTTTGTTAAGTGCTATAGTGCTACAGATACACGAAATGTCAACTTGTGGGGGTTACACTTATCACATTGAAGAATCATAGCTACCCCAAACTCCTGACAAGGTGCGTTAGGAGCATCTTTGTTACAAAGCATAGCAGATGTTGACACGGGGCAAGTCGTAATGCAGCACTGTACATATGGTGGCATTCTGCAGGGTGCAAGTGTCCAGGAGAATATTACATTGCTGTAGGTACTGACGTCACTGAGTCGGTGCATCGTGCTATGGAAGCTGAGAACTTTAGTCCGACAGAGCGCATAGCCAATTTCCGTGAAACGTCACGTCTAACCCGTCAGCCCCTGCTGCACTGGATAGGGACAAACGGAGTTCCCCCACCTACCGAGGTGCCTGGGGGTCAAATTGGCTCGCTTAACATGACAACAAAGGCTATTCGCGCTGACTTTAGCAAGATATCTTCAGTTTGAGGAATGCCCCTATGGGACTTCTAGTCTACCTGATTCGAAACAGAAAGGCCGCTGATATGAAACTGGTGCTTATATGTATGTCGACAGTGCCTGTAAACAGAGGAAGATTTTGCAGTCATATTGTTTTGAGTTTTTCATTGGTTTTGGGCAAAGAGCTCCATACCTATAGTGTCTATCCCATAACTTTGCAATGCACAAAGCAGAGAAAAACATTTAATATTAGTGCACACTCTCAAAGCAATGGTTACTGACTGTTGTATGTTTCAGGTTAGTTTTCGACATCGAGATATATTACATATCTGGATACAGTATATTGTGAATACCGATTATGAGACTCGTAGTACTAGGATTTGATTAAGTAAAACCTGCCTAAACCGGACCTCCTATTTAACGGAAACGTGGACAAATGGAAAATAAATCTCGAAACGAAGCCATTTCCTACTTTAAATAATACTCCAAACCAGGAAACTCCTTAAGGCGGAAAGGGAATAATTTTATTGAACAATTTACTTAAATAACCTAACACGGATCATCGCGTGCATAATGCATAACTATGTGCTAAATTTCTAAAGCGATATTCATTAATTTTGAACGCAATGTACTTGCATTCAAGTTTTAAGAAACCATAAGAGAAATTGTAACTATTAGATGAAAGTTGAAAATACAGTAGTGTACATTTGAACCTAATTTTTGTTTACAGACTTTTATTTTAAACTATTCCTTCATTATAACTCTATGTGATCACATTTTTATTACTTTCTGTACCACGTGTAGTAAGTAGGGGAAGTATTGCGTTCGAACCAAAAGGTCGATGTCGAAATTTCACCGGAAATATAGTTCTAGAAAGAGGTGTGTGTGTGTGTGTGTGTGTGTGTGTGTGTGTGTGTGTGTGTGTGTGTGTGTGTGTTTGCCTATGAAGAGCATAACTCGAAAAGGAAGAGTCGGTTAAAGAACAAAGTCGGTATTTAAGTTCAATATCTTTCAATAACACGGCACGAAGATTTTGAAAAAAATTCCTGCACCCCAAACAATCCTTTACATGGAAATTTAGCTCTTCTTAATAATGGCTCTAAGGATGTTGATTAAAGTGTCATATGTTTAAGATATGTTTATGGCAAATGAAATGTATATTTCAGGGCCTATGTAGCCCTCTTTACTCTTGATGACCTTTGCATAACTGGTAAACCCAAGAGATAGACCCAATCTTACTCTACAAAAAATTTAGATTTCGTTAAAACAGACAAATTATATCCAAAAGCATTTGTGTTGTTATTGGAGTGAACCCCTTCAGAGATAATCCTTGTTATATGTGTGAGTTTTGCAATACTTTAACTTTTCTCAAATGGAACGTCGTTATTCACTTTTTATCACTTGACCGTGCAAAGGGAAGGGAATTTCAAAGGTTTCATATAGCGACCAGCTTTAAAAGATTTGACTATCGCTCAAAGTCTACTGTATTCCCATATTTTCCTTGCACGTACAAGAAAATCAGCAATAATATAATTTTTGCAAATGTTTATCTCGACTAACATGAAAAAGATAGAGGAATAAGAGTTTGTAAGAATAGTTAGTACAAGAGTAGAGAAAGTCATGTGAGTGCAACATAGATTTTTTATCTACCTACTTACAGTAAGTAGAGTAAGTGCTGTATTAAATCCAAAGATTTGATACCGAGATTTCAGCACAAATACATGGTCTGAGATTCCTTGAATCCTACAAAAAAGTTATTTTTCGAAAATGGTTTGTGTATATGTTTCTTTCTCTGTGCTTGTCTGTCTACCTGTCTGTGAATAGCGTAACTCTAAAAGTAAAGTAGTTTAAATACAAAAACTTGGTATTTAAATGCAGCATCTTTCAAGGATTCGACACGAAGATTTTCAAGAAAATTCCCTAGCATATAACACAGTGATTTTGATTAAGCGATATACGTGCCATATTTTTGGTACTGTATTTTATTAAGATAGAACAGTTTGTAAGACGGAAACCTGTGAAAACGGGGCAAAATGCTGGAACGATCGCGCTCTGTTTTAGGCAGCTTTTATTGTACCATGTGGTGAAACTTAGCGGATGCCGGATTATAGAGTTGTGGGCGTTATAATTGCTGATATTAATTTGATAGATGTTTATTCCCTGGATGTCCTTACAGCCAGGAGTTTCTTGTAGTCTGGATCCAAAACACCAGACTGGCGAATACGGCTGGTCTGCGCCAACTCAATTGCGCTTGTTAATTCAACAACTGAATTATGTTTCACCTAATCGATATGCATGTCTGACTGCAAAATATGTCTGTGGTTCGAAACTCAACTGTTTGCCGTAAATGAAACGAAATTTAAGATACAAGTGGTATAGTATCTGGAGGAATCTAGTAGTACCTGCGTACTACTTAGGCAGTACGCAGGTTAGCTGATGATACCAGATGGTGAATAATACAGGTTATTCAAAAGTCATGGTGCAGAAATCAAGTTGTTTTATTTTTAACGAAATGGCATACACAAACAGAAGTAATATGAATCAATAAAGTATGATTATAAGTTGACATTGTGAAGTTGATATGCGAAAAGGCTGCTAGAGGCTCTACTAATTGTTTATGAGTTGATTGTGAGAATGGTGACATCAGAGCAAGAGTATACATTTTGTATGATGGAATTTGTGCAAACAGTGCAATGGTAATAGTCCAGCTATTCTTTGAAACACCATTTAATAATACCCACGGCATTTAAATTTGGGTATAGAAGATTAAACCATTGGGTGTTTGTACTCTGGGAAAGCACCGCTCATTTACAAATGTGGAGGGATACTGTGGATAAGATTTGTCAAACTATGCTAGTCAAGAACTCAAATTTCACAAATTATTGCACATAGGCCGATATAGGGTGTCCCAAAATTAGACTGACAAATTTTGGGAGCCGATATATAACATTATTTTAAACACTTTTTGTTAAGGAAAGTTTTTTGTTGCGGTGCTTCGTTTAAGCGTTAGACGGACAAAATTTTAAACCAGAGAAATGTCTGGTATCTTTGCGAGAGTACGGTAGAATAAGGCACGCCGATGCACTCTTTGTGATAATCGCAATGGGCGTGCGTTCCAACATTTACTTTGAATAGTAAAGCTGTGATTAACTTTAAACAATGAGATGTTTGTGTTTTGTTTATGTGTTCTGCATTTGTTTCTTGGATTAAGATTGTGTGTCTTACTAAGATAAGTGCAATTCTAATTTGCAGTGTTGATTTTTCCGTAAATATTTAAACTGGGTGGGAGGCAGTAATCTATGATATTAACTCGTCTAGCGCTTAAACGAAGCACCACAGCAAAAAACTTTCCTTAACAAAGAGTGTTTAAAATAATGCTATCTATCAGCTCTAAAATTTTGTCGGTCTAATTTTGGGACACCTTTATAACTCTGGTGCACGTGGAGGATATGTTTCGACCTGTCGGGTGAAACTGGAATATTACTCTCATAACTTATATGTTGTCAATATTTGTAATCCTCTGCAAAGTTATAAATGTCTTCTGTTATATCATAACACTTTTGTTTGTGAATATGATTCCAGTGAAGAATGAAAAACTTTACTTCTGCACCTTCACTTTTGAGCAATCCTGATTATTCTTTACCAAAGAAGAACTATATTGCTTGCAATTCAGTCCTAATCCATATTGCTAATAGTACGGTAGGGTTGATACCAATGCTCACCAATTTGTTAGCTGCAACAACACGAGGATGTGAAGCAAATTTCAGCCACTTTCTGGGATCCCATCTCATCATACCACTTCCAAATTATCAATAGTCTCAGTTTAAATTATTCTTCTGTGAATAAGTAGCAGTCAATACTTGAGTTTATAGCTGAGCTATTGAATCGGTTTTAGCTAAATATAATTAGAATTATGGCTTTTAACTATTTATTTCTTTAAATGTTCTCAGGATCCGGTTCTACTATCGACTGATACGTTTTTAGTCACTTGTTATTTACCTTCTCTTGCTAATAGTGTCTATTTTGGTGTCCTTTGTATTTATATGTTTCATTTCACATTCAAAGTCGTGACACAATGATGTGAGTCAGCATTTAACAATACGGAAATATGTTCATACTCCACTCAGGGAGCTATTAGTATGAATTTCACTACTATGTTCGTTTATTTAAAAGTTTTGAAACGAATTACTTTATGAACAAGTAAGTATGACAACGATATAAAAACCCTTATCCATTCCAGTGTGCTTTTTGATTATAAAATTGGAACACCAGGTAGTTAAGTGTGGAACATTGCTTCTTTGCATTTTGAAGCAGATCAGGACCAACAAATAAACTTGTATAAATAGATGAGTGGTATTTCTGCATCCTATCGTATTACATAATTTGGACCAATCTCTTAAGACAGGGGTCGGCAAAACTTTAGCGGCTGATGATATGAAACAATACCACCGGCAGGGGCAAAGCAATACGTGGCCCTCCCTTCTTCGAGCAACACGCGTTCAAATGTAAACAAGCAGTGGTGTACACCTTATCGATACGACATGTTTTTTTTTCAAATAACGGAAACACAAGGTAACCTTCCCATTCCAAGAGGAATGGAAGAACAATATTTTTGCTGCGCCATGGGCAAGAATGTGAAATGTCTGTTGTATTCGAAAGTTTTGATTTGTGTTTGCAAGTCAAACATTATAGGAGATTACGAATATTTTCAAAAGAAGGTCACAGATAGGGAATATTAAGGCATTTTAAAATAACAAACAAAGAAACCTTTGTCCGTAAATGTAATCATAACGTTTAAATATTCAATGTAATTTCGCAGTCTAGAGAAGTGGATTAGAAAGTACATTGATTTTAAAAACATAAAAATTTAAAGGTCGTTGTATAAAATCACAATAGGAAAATAAAACTTGTTTATACTTATTTAGAGAACTCTATATGGCAAGATTTCCGTTTCTCCGTTCATGTGCAGCATACATTAGTATTGTTTGACTCAACATATATGTGCCAGTAATTGTTTTCTAAAGTGAAGATTGTAAAATCTAAGAGCAGATCATGAGTACCAGATGAAAACCTACGTGCTCTTTTGTATGTCACTACTTGTGAATTAACGTTAGGCGTATGCGAAACTATAATGCTCCAGATGAAGTAAAGGACACATTAATGAAAACTAAACGTTAAACCCTCTCACTCTGTATATACGTAAGCATGTATAACATCAAAGGTGTGTAAAAGAAGTTCCTTTACGCTGGCACTGGGACTTTCAAATCCGTTCTTCAAGCCATGCGTCATGTCCATGCCGGGTTGCGTTCCCTGGCGTCACCATTAGTGCAATCTCGATGACCGGTTTGCCGACTTCTGTTTTAAGGCAATGGTCGCTGCGGTGAATCTAAAGTTGCTGAGGGTGTATTTACTTGCACTGGCTCTTATATAAATTAGAAGGACAATTTCATTCCATCCAAGAACATACTTGAGAATGACTATCTGCAATTTGGGCCTTACTATCTGTGTTGCTGAGGGACGCTGTATAACTTTCCTTCAGCACGCAATGTCTGATACCCTGCGGATGCTTTACCACGGTGGGCAGCGGCGTGCGTGGTTACTGTTTAGCTACATGGAATCTTTCCACAGCGTTAGTTAGAGCGAAATGGATCCATTATACGCCCACCTTGCCCCTCTGGTTTAAAATCCATTAGTATTTTAACCATGGGATCATTTCAAGGATATGGTGTACAAAAGTGAAATTGAGACGAACGTCGCGCTCCATCAACTACGTTTGCCTGCAGCAGAATCAATACGAATAGATACACAAGTGTTGGAAGTTTGTGCGTCTATCGTGGTTTCCTCGTTTGAAGCATATTTAGGAGCAAATTATGGAGAGTTTGAACACCGAATATAAGCAGAAATAACATAGCACGTGGGTGGCAGAAATCGGTTCCAGTTTTCAATTTCGTCAACTGAATGCACCACACCAGAGCACACTTGGTTCCATATACAGGATGGAAAGGAAGTAATTACATTAATTTAAACCAGTGATAGATCTCGGTATTTGGAACACATTTTGTATCTTACATTTTTTCTCTGACAATTTCCAACGGAGATATTTTAGTTTTGTCGAAAACAACCTGGCAACACTGCAGATTGTGTGTGTAAGGTCACTTTCCCTAGCTCAGCACATAAACAAACACCATAACGGCGCATCTTGAAAACAAACTCATACCCTGCCTTGTCCTTCAGTGTTCACTATTTGAGCGTGGGTCTATCGCAAGCGTTAGCTCCCAAAATATTACAGGAAAGCGCCCGACCTGTTCACATCCACAAACCAGGTCAATTCCCTGATCAACCTCAACGCAGCGCTGTCTACTTACCCTGGGTCTGAAAGAGCAGCTCGAAGTATTCCTTCACTTCTTTTAAGTGATTAATTATTTCGTAACCCTGTGTGATATCCCATAATTACTACCGAAGCTATGTCAGAAATAAGTTATCTACGCATCTTACAAGAAGTCACGTCTGCTTCTTAATGAAAAAGTCAGAAAGCACTAAACTTCACAGAAAGGATTGTTTAGGAAAGAAAACGTGAAAGAAACTGCAATAAATTTTTATGTAAAACTATTGAATATCTAGATGTGTGGCGTAAACACTTATAGCACCAAATTTTCCAGTGGGAATCGGTTAAGCAAGTTACTGTAGTCTGATGTGAAAGAGAGTTCCGAATTGACTGGTAAGCATCGATTCGTTATCTTCAAGACATTCTGGATTACTCAACCTGTTTTCCTGCCTAATGAAATATGTAACTCTAGAACAAGAAGCTACTTGGAAAAGGTCATTAGCTTCTGTAGACAAACGTTGGAGAGAAATCTTTGTCATACTTCAGGGAGCATAATGTCAAGCATCACCATGTGTCATCCATATAAATTCATAATTCCCCTTAAAGATACCAAATTTCAGTGCAGAGAGAATTCACCCAAATAAACGATATATGAGTATCAGAGAAGTCTCAGCTCCAAGAGGAAATACAGAAAGCAATTACGATGACAAAATTGAAATGGCAACAAACTTGTAGCGAGTTTTTATATTGTGTGAAGTGTTCCTCAGAATCGAGGTAACTTTTAATCAGAAAAAAATACTTATACTATAAGTGATATAAAGGGTATAAAATAGCCTTATTGTTCGTTTTATTCTACGAAAGTATGATAAATGTAAGGGTACATATGTATAAATTATTATTTTGTGATTTATCACCAATAAACTGTCTTTGCATCAGTACAGTAACCATTGTATTTTAAGTGTAATAATTAAGCAGCACATCATAGAAGAATGCATGAAATACCAGCAACAGCGAATAGAAGCCAATGTTCCCAATAAACTAACAGAAGCAATTGGAAATCATGTATTGTAAAACAATGTACTTTTGTAACGTTACGGAACTCTGTAAACACATTTGATACAGACTGTAACACACTGTAATTACTGTAAAACTGTCGCGATATGACAGGTAAGTTAAAGCGAAATTAAATAAATAGAAATAAAAAAAAAATAAGCAGGCACACTTTATTTTAGGTACCTACCTATGCAATTAGGCGTCCTCCTTTGACCAACGAAAGATCTGGTCAGTTAAAAAATTTTGAGTAGAAAATGTGGGGTAGGACTAATGCTCAAATAAAGTTATTCCCACCGAGTGCAATCTGCCACTGTAGTAGCCGCAGATAAGAATTTTCAAAGCATTTTTAAATATCTGTAGAAAAATTGTTCATTGTGTATAATGAGTCACGAAGAAAAACCCTAAGGGAATTAAGGGGATGTGCTATAACTCCAAAAAGTAAATACTTTAAAAATCGGCAAAATTTTCACCATTGCGGATGTTATCTAGTCCGAGTACTATTATAGTAGTGTGGTAAAAGCCTTCAGTGTCTTTCCTTCACTTTCTTACAACCGAGAATGATAGCTTAAGTGACGTAAAACAGCCATCTAAATGCTTTCGTCTGAGAAACTATTTATCCTATGATAGATCCATAGAAAACCTGGGCATAATGGTTAATATTCTCAAGGCAATGGTGACGAATCACCGGTTCTTCACAATAGAAATAACACTTTTCAAAGCTGATAAAATAACGAGAACAATAAAAATATTTCAAGTAATGCCAGAAAATCTAGAGCACAGCACCGAAATGGCTAAAAAGTTCTGTGAAGTCTCGTGAATTCAAATATATTTCTTCAACAATTATAAAAAATCCAGTCTATTAATCAGAGGCAACTCTACAGAAGTCCTGTGATCTATTTTGAACTAAGATAGCTTCTGTTTCATAGAGGTGAAATCCTGACAATCTAGATAGAGATGTTTATAACAAACATAAGGACAACTTAAACATGTTGTATTCCCTTAATGCCCAAAAAACGGATGCAGTCTATGCAGAGGAAACTGCAAGACAATCAAGTGATCACTTTAATATTCGAGATTCAAGCAAAATAATTCGAGCTTACAGACACTACGAGCAAGAGAGAAATGAAGGGGAAAATTCTGATAAGCTCTCCTCCCCTTTTGTCAGCAGTCAACACAGTTACACAGTTGCAGGTCTACAGTAGCTGAATGAATGAAATTACAAGTTGCATAAGAACTGCTCTTTTAGTGAATATTTTCAGATCTGGTGTTCATTAACATGTAAGACACAAGCTCTGGTTCGATCCACGACCATATGTGAAAACTTTGCTGTCTTCTGGATCACATTCAGTAGGCGGCTCAACTCCTGGAAAAGAAAAATGGCAACCAAAGCTCACCTTTGAATCTATGTGGAAAATACTGAGAAACTGAAGTAACTACGAATAGACTGTATTGTCCAACAAAAGCTCCATTATGCTCCAAGGAGAGGCATATCGAAACGCACCTGGGGTCCGAAGTCTGTATTGTGACCGTGTTTTCACTCCATCTCTCATTTCTGCAAAAACTGGTTCTACATATTCACCTGAGAATTGGAGGATAATTCCAGGTGCATAATGAGATTATACGTGCATAATTAGGTTATTTATGTAAAACTATTCCGTTTCTGCGTTAGGCAGTTTTCCGATTTAGAGTGTTACTTAACATAGGAAATAGCTCCGTTCCAAGTTTAGGGGCCCTAATGACCAAGTTGTCGACGGGCCCTTAAACCCGACACACTCACTCACTCCAAGTTTAGGTTCCGGTTGTCCAGCTATCCGGTATATGGGGAACCCGGTTTAGTCAAGTTTTACTGTGTTATCACTATCACCACCACCACCACCACCACCACCACCACCACCACCACCACCACCACCACCACCACCACCACCACCACCACCACCATCATCATCATCATCATCATCATCATCAGCCTTCGCAACCCTGGACCACTACTTCTTCATCAAGTAGCTCTTCAATTGGCTCCTTAGGGACCTAACGAGGCTGAGTGCATCCCGTGCCAGACCTCCCATCGGGTAAAGATCCCCACGCCGGTACCGGGGACTGAACCCGGGTCCTCCGCGCCAGGGGTAGGCGCGCTACCACTGCGCTACGGAGGTGGTCAAAATTGCAAAACGGCCGTTAAATAAAACAAAAAGGCTACAAAAGCATATTTAGGCCAAAAAATGCCCCCCCCCAAAAAAAAGGCAGATAAGGATAAATCAAAACCACCATTTTGTGGCCTGTAAAAACCCATAATGAGATTATGTTGTGTCTCTTCTTCATACACTAGGAAAAGAAAAGGATTTCTTTATCAACTTCTTAGCTCTACCTATATTTCTGCTATGACATTAATTTGTCCTAATTTTGCCTACACGTTTACGTTGCTATTTAGCGAAAGTTTCTACACGGATATATTATTGGACCATTTTATTTTCATTCCGGATTATGAGCTTCACAGAAGGTTGCTGGCTATAATGTTTTGTCAAAGAGAATAATTTTATTGTGTACTTCTTATAAGGACTGTTTCTCATAAGTTATCGTGTCTTTTAAAGTTTCATTCTGGCCGTATTGTCTTCAACTGGGCTTACCCTTGGGACATTTTGTACCTCACAACAAACAGAAGTGAGAATTATAAGTTTGAGTATCTAAATGCCTTTTTTCCTTAAAGCCAATGGACCTTTCCAAAGTAAGATGACTTTTTACATAAGTTTTGCAATCTTGTCAATTTTAACCAATGTATATGTACGAGTATAACAATAAGCGAAGAGAATTTGAACAGAAGGTTTTAGGGAATATAGCGGTATATAGTTATTGAGGTTTTATCCTGTTGTTTGATTCGCTTAAGGAAGGCCAAGCTTTCGATTCCTCCCCCCGCCTGTGCACCTAGCTCATACCCCGCCCGTGTGAAAGTGACCACTATCAGATAGAACAGGCTAGCATGGGAGGGATTTTACAGTAATCCTCACATCCTTAATACCTCCCCGTTCTGTGCCATGGCGTAATAGGTTGTAATGTTTTGTCACGTTGTCTTCCGGTTCCCAGTGGACGTGTATACTTTTCAACCTGCTCTTGCCAACGCCCGCTTGCTTAGGCAACATGCACGAGATTCTTCCTGACGCGAGAGAGGCAGCATTTTTTCTTCTCCAATCCTCCCCACCACATTGACTAGTTTAGATTTTTTGGAACAAGATACATGACAGATATCAAGCAAGGGGTTAAAGGTTAAGAGGGGAAGGCCGTTGCTATGGAAACGTAAACGAAGTTTGCCACATTGCTTACAGTGATGAATCATGTACTCTTCAGATCACTTATCGCTAGTTGTTTGCGAGAAACCGAACCTAATTTGGCGTTTAGTTGCCTTGTATGTTGTTCGCTTGCTTTGTTAAAACGCAAGCAAAAGTTGGTGGAGATACATGTAGACGTAAGATTCACTGTCCAGGAGAAAGATCAAGTTCCGGTTGGGGTGATACATTGCCGTCAACTTATAGAACTTGTCTGTTCTCTTACGGGATTCTTCGAACAGGAAGAAAACTTGCTCCTTCACAATATACCTCTTTATCCTGGGAAAGAGAGACCAAGAGCAACTGGGCAGTTTTCAGTCAGATACCATAAGAAGGCACATCTCTAGCTATTACACATGAATGGAGCATCCTACCACATGCATGCTTCATTCTTCTGTTAAGAAGCAGAGCCTTTTAAGGGAAGACTTAGATCTCTGAACAAAATCCTCCATGATCTGGGACCTAAGTTAAAAATTCAGAAAATTGATATTTGAAAGGTCAGATATTGTAGCCCTAAGGGCTTTGTTTTTAACAGAAATGGAAAACAGAAATTTGAAGAAAATAGTGTGGTTGGATGGAACGTGGTTAGACGCCAGCCATACCATGTCAAAGGCTGGACTGACGATACGGTTGAAAATAACACAAGGGTCACTATTATAATCGAGTAATGAGAGAGAGAGACAGAGAGAGACAGACAAACAGACAGACAGATAGACAGACAGAGAGATTCAACTGTAAATTAGGTACTCAAAATCACAAATGCGAAGACACAAAGCCGCAGTGAATTCGTATTGAGAGCAAATTACTCTTGTTCTGATGGTAGGCTAGTATAGATTATATCTGAATGTAGTAGTATAGATTATATCTAGTATAGATCATACCTGAATGTTTTCGCTGCCGTGAGATAAACTGTAACGCTTATTTGTTTGGAGTATTCAGGTTTAAAGATAGGGAATGTGCATAACCTTTTATCTGCTTCTTGACAACACTGCAGCTCTCCACCTGGAGAAGTTAACGGTGGTCATACATCTTTTAAAAATCAGACTGTAGTCCAGACCTACCAGATGCTGTGATATCCCTACCGGACCTGAAGCCTTGCTTGACGCATATAGTAACCGGGGTTTGTCGTGCATTCCTACACTGAGATGTGAACAAATGAATGCCTACCTAGGAGAGACATTAGGTGTCAGTGAAGCCCAAATATTCCCATTAGAGTTATAGCAAGCAAGTGAGTGTGTCTGCCGAAGTGAGTATCGTGCCTGAGTTAGCGATGAAAAATGCTGTTCTCCGAGCGAGTTTCTCGGTGCCATACCAGGGTTACTACGAAAGTTTTGGCATGTGAGAAAGTGAAAGATGATCCACCCAAATTGAATGCAGGATAGGATAACCTCATTCTTTGTGAATAAGGTATCAGGTAGTGACTCTCCCACCCCAGGAATTACAGTAGCACAAAGATGAACAATCCGCCGCGCGCAGGTGATCAGTCGCTGCAATAGAGCTGGGAAGAAATTGTTTACGCTCAACGGTTTCTTACGACCCTAGAAGTGGGTTAACCAGTAGCAAAGTCTTTAATGTTTGCAACAGGCTTTTGGGGACTATTTGCACTCCCGCTCTAGAGTTTTAAGGTGGTTTCAGGAATTTCACAAGGGTTTGCAACAGGGTTTTGGGGACAATACTGCTTCCCGTGACACAGTTTTACGGTGGTTTCGGAATTTATAAGGGGTCTTTGAAAGATGAGAAGGGAAGCACACGTTCGGCAGTGGCAGTGACTGAGGAAATCATTACAGCGCTGAGAAAATGCTTCACAAAAATAATCGCACAACATTTAAAGAAATTGAGGCAGTGTTGCAGATTGGTTCGCCAGCAGATTTGAAAATCCTCCATGAATTCCTTTGTCACATCCTAGTCGCATCCCGAGAGTACCTCACAATTTGACGGATGAACAAAAACACGCCCGTGTTCAATGGTGTGAGAAAATGCTGACGAGATTTGAAGAAGGGGACTCCATACAGGTTTCTGACATCATCACAGGTGATAAAACCTGGGCTTGTTAGTTTGGTCCAGAGACCAAGCGGCAATCAGCGATGTGGATCTTTTCTGATGGCAATCCATCGACGAAAGTGACACGACAAAGTGTCCGCAAAAAATGGTGACCTCATTTTTCTTACAGGGTGTTTTTGTGGCAACCATTTATCTGGAGGAGCAAAGCATGTTTACTAGTAATTGGTACACCACAGTTTGCTTCCCAAAGGATTTTGCTAAGCTTCATGAACGGCAGTCAAGCATAGGACAACAAGGGATCAATGTCCATCACGAGAACGCTTCCGTACGCACGGCCAGCATCACCGTTCGGTTCCTGGAGTCTGCAGAGGTCAAAGTTATGATTCATCCACCACGTGGTCCCGATCTGCCCTATGTGACCTTTTCAGTTCCCGATGATACAGAATTTCATGCGTGGAAACATATTTTCAACCACTGAAAATGCTGTTACCACCTACGAAGGGGAACTTGCAGCCATGGAAGAAAAGGTGTGGCATGAGTGCTCCCAGAAGTGGTTTCAGCGAATGAATAAGACTTAGTGTATACAGTGTGGTGGCGAGTAGGTACTTAGAGAAGGTGCACGAATCCGAATATTTTTTTTAAAAAAATATATTGTTGTTGTATCTCAAAGGTTTCGTAATGACCCTCGTTACAGCAAGGGAACAGAGACGTCTTATGTTCGACTCCGCAGAGAGGAAACCGTCCAGAAGAACAGGCTGCGTCGTGTGTATTTTGTTACGATGCAAACAAAGTGAATTGACGTGTGCAGTGGGACTATTCATATCAGAGAAGTGACAATTTGAAAACTGAACAAAGTTAAAAATATCCTAAGTACTTGAAATAAGTTGCCCACTTGATATAAGTTTGGAAAACATACCCGTTCATTGTTATTTCCAAAAATGTATTTTAATCCCCAGGTCATTCGTAAAGATGGTTTAGTTTAATCAAATCATGTTTTGTTTGTCGGTGGAAATGTACAGTATATGTGTATGTTTCATTATCACCATTGTAGCCTCTGCACACTCAATGAGCCATTGTTATTCAGTAATCGCCCTGTGCTTCTCTCGACATGTTTTTATTCCTCTTTGTGATTCAGTTGTCAGTCAATTGTGGATGGAAGCAGACGCATCGATTGCTTATTCCTCTTCACAAAAAGGAAAAAAAGTATATTTGCCGGTGGAACAACCATTGTTCCAGGGTTAGCATAGCTTTCACTTTAATGAAAAATAGGTACAGACGAAGTGCGGAAACAGCGCGTTAAATTTGCTGCTGAAGTTGCTAAACAGTGTACCTCCGTAGGTTACGAAAAATTGTGTATGATATTCAGGATACGAGAACAGTGGGTCCAAAGAGGGACAAAGATGACTAATAACTACGACTCGGATTTCTAGCTAAATAAACATGTTGTTTGCGACCTAATACGCAGTTGAAGCTGAAATTAATGTTCGGAATATCCACACCGGAGCAAATATTTTAAGTTTCATTGCACATAAAAACGCATATTTTCTGATTTTTTTTAATGTAAATAGATATTTTCGGATATTCACATAAATTGCACAAAAATCACATAAAGGAACCCACTTTTTTACTTTTTTTTTCACATAAAAGCAGCAGAATTATTTTTGTGAAATCGCCTTCCAACTTCTTTAATACTCAATCACACAGGCTAGATGTTGCAATTTGTTCCTTCAGTTGGAAGAAAATGTAAACATCCTGCTTTCTTAAGCTACGTGAGCTCTCAAGATAAGAACAGGGAACTCCTCCGCTGCCATGTGCTTGATTAAGTATCTGATATTACTTCACAGCTCTCTAGCCTATAGACTAGTGGCCATTATACTACAGTAAGTCATTTGTGAATCCGCAAAGTTTATATAAACTTCTAGTTGTGTTATGTTGTGTTGTAAGGAAGTAGACCATCGACAGTTTTGAGTTCACGGTGGATTAAACATGCCCAGAGTGAAACGTAGTGCAAGTTACTGTGGTAACAATATACTGCTATAACGGCAGACCATCTTTCGCAAGTAACACAACATTTAAGCGGTGACAACAAAAGACAGCTATTTCACCCTTTAGAATAAAAAAAAATTATTAATGATCCAGTGCCAAGTACTTCAGCAGAACCTTTCCTATGTTCAGTGTGTTGTTAGTATTTGCGCAGAGCATTAGTTTCAGCGGATATGACCATTTCGAAAGTGCACCAACCTCAGTTTAAAACATTCCTGACGAAATGTACAAATATTGACACACCTGATGTATCAACTTTGCGAAAACATACCTACCCAAATGCTACGAAGAAACTGTTACGTATATAATATGGGTGACACTTCTTCGAGCCAATCGTAAGTCTTTTGGGATGGATAATTTGAGGAAGCATGTGGTCGTATTCTGTAACTATATAGTACTTGTTGATCCCTTCCAGGAATAATGTCTAGGGAGCACGACGTACATTTATGTTAGCTCAGCCAATCAGATCTTAAACGAATATTATATATATTTCACATTTTCAGTATATAAAAATAAAGATTTAAAAAGTTTTTAGCAAGTAAAAATCCGAGCCTCCTAATAAACTACTACAACACTTTCATACAAAGATAACTGCCTTTGTGTATATCAGTAAGATGACGTAGACTGTTTATAGACGTTTAACATTACTAGCGATTTTGAAAACCAAAATGGGGACCCTACTGAGTTTTGGAAATTCTTTATTTTTCGTTCTATTTGCACCATATTTTCGGAATTTATTAAAGAGGTTGCAATTAAGACGTGCTCCAAATTTGAAGTCACTCTGGTGCAAAGTTTTAGTTATTTTAACAATTTAGTAAAATGAATTCAGTTATATTTAACAAGTATCTCGCATCAAAATATTTAAGAAGTTGCTGTGAAACTCTTTAACACTAACATTATGGGTATACAGAGTGGACGGTTCAACTTGAGACAGTACAATATCTCTGAAACTAAGCGCTGTAGAAAGAAATGTCTGGAATAAAAGTCGCTTGATATTATGGGGGAAAGTAAATGCCATTAGTCGTAGGTTCTCATTTAAAAAAATTGAAGTGACCCTAAAATGACCATCATAACGTCCTCCAAATGAAAGACGACTAATGGCATTTACTTTACACCATAATATCAAGCGACTTTTATTCCAGACATTTCCTTTTACAGCGCTTAGCTTCGGATAGATTGTACTGTCTCAAGTTAAATGGTCCACTCTGTATAAACACAAGTTGCAGTGAGTGAGTGAGTTGTGTTTAAGGGCCCGTCGTCAATTAGGTCATTAGGGCCCACAAAAGTTGCAATCCGCCATATCCTGCAGACCCTGGGACTGAAATTTGAACTTATTTTACAATTTTATAGGTATGAAGCCAATACTTTGCACAGCTAAGGATGTTTATGTTGTAACATGCCACACGAAGCACCAACACAGTCTGTTTTATGGTTCTGAGGGAATTAATCATTCAATTTATACTAAATGCGAAAATACTTTAATACACAAAATATTCAGTGCGCATCAAAGCCTAAAATATCACAAGAGTTTTATTGTTATAGAAACTCTAAGTTGCCCAACAAACACCATCGATCTCTGGTAGGAAGAAAAAATGATTAGTTTCAAATTAATTATTCTTTTTTGCTTTGATGTACATTCAAAATATTTTAACCTTTTTGTGTATTTATATTTTTTGAAGCTAAATAAATTTTCAGATTTTTAAACCAAAAACTGAAGTTGAAGTCACATAAATGGAGCACAGGCTGGAAAATTCTAGGAGCATAGCACAAAATTTATTGCGCATAGAGCAGATAGTGTATTATAAGATGTAAATTCGAGAAAAACAGAATTTTCTACACACATGCATCATGATCATGAGTCAAATCACCTGTTTGTCACTTTTGTTTAGTAGCCTCTCTTAGATTCATAGCTTTTCCCTTGAGTAAGACTCCGCTTAAACCAGGCCTTTCCGTTGCATTTGGTTGTTTTTGGCCCTTTTTGGCCCATATTTTGCTCATATACTGCCGAAAATTTAATCAGAAAAGGGACATTTAAATGCAGGGCACATGGCATTTAAAGCCTGTGCTAGACCTTTACAAATGGCATAATCTAAACAATTCCTCCGCCAAGCGATGACTGACAATTCGGAGGACATTTATATGCGTGGATCTATAAATCCTCAATCAGATAGTTCTTCAGTCATTTTTCAGTCCTAGGGATAGCAATATGTCATCATTTTAAAAAGTTCAATACTTTTAAATGTTCTACACTTTGATACAATTTTTAAGTAGTGCACAATTTTATGCGTGCAGCAAATTTTATACAGAATATAAATGTTAACATTACACAAAATCTTAGGGAGATCTGAATTATATTGCGACGCCTAGAGAATTTTGAATGGTAGAATACGTTGTTTTAAGAAAATACAATTTTTATGATAAAAGTAAGTTTTACTATGCCAGAACTCATATTTCGTATTTTTTACTATTTTAGTTGAAAAATTAGTAGGCTTAAACATTTTCCGTCATTGAGAGAAATTCACCTAGAGTAGCAGGCCACTAATTCAACTTCTTTGATATTGTGAGAGTGCAGCCCAGTGAGTACGCAAAACAGGAATTTTGTGTTTGCAAAAAGTTGCAACAATGTGGAGACATCTACTGCATTAAGTTTTCTCTTTGTGTTGTCGGTCTGGGTGGCTCAGTTGGTTAGACGCTGGCCTATTGATCCCAAAGTTGCGGGTTCAAATCCGGCCCAGACCGATGGCTTTTAAGTGTGCTTAAAAACGACAGCTCCATGTCAGTAGATTTACTGGCATGTTAAAGAACTCCCGCGGGACAAAATTTCGGCACAATGGCGACGCTGATGTGACCCTGGCAATTGACAGCGTCGTTAAAGAACGAAATAATTTAATTTAACTTTTTTCTCATTGTTGGTTTGAATATTTGTTTGTTTTTCTATTGCATTGTGTGAACAAACTGTACATGCTGTTAAACTTGGATGTACATTTCAATAGACTAATATAAATGATTTAGGAAACTAAGAGCAGTATTTATGGATAATGTGAAAAGATCTAGAAATCGTTGAATAACAAAATGGTTGTTCGAAATAGAACGCCAGTTTAAACGACGAGGACATGAGAATTTCACAGACGGAAAAGCAGTAGTCAAAATCTTAAAATTTCGTTTTTGAAGGAAGAAATCCATGTAAATGGCGGTATTATCAAGATACATTTCACCATACATCAAAGATAAGTATACACAAAGCTAAGACTTTTTAAGGCAACGTGTTGATGAAATTTGATAAAAATTGCCGAAAACTTTCGTTTTTACTTTTTGCTATTTTTATTATGGTCATACTTTGTATAAGCACACTTTCCAGGAGGACATATGTATGTCCCAGTGGGGTGGGGGTTCCTGGCTACGCCGTTGCAGCTTTCAAATGCAATTTTCGTTTTCACTGGCTTTAATTATAGTCTCTTGCAGGGGATTTTGCTTCAGAGAGTTTGTGAGTTAACTGTGTTGAAGTGAATTCGGAATATCCAGCTTAAATGCCGCGAATGTGACATGTGTTTTGCTTGTAAGCAGTGAAGTGCAGTCAGTGTTCTGTCATTCTGTAATCTTGCCAGGTTATTTCAGCATTGTAGTTATATATTAGGCACTGTTTAGGTATTTAATAGTTTTTAAGTTGTTCATTAGTTTATACAAAGCAGCAATAAGCAGGTATTTTATGACTTTGGTGTACACATTAGCAAAAGTGCATAGTGTAGGGGTCAGCTAAGAACAAAAATTTATAAATTTTGTGAACAATTGGAAAATGAAAGGAAGGTTTTCCTATTAAGAAACAACCAAGCAAAGTTAAAATTCTCAAAATCTGCTACTGAGGCTAAGAAGAAAGCTCGGTTATTTTTCTCAGTTTTTTTTAGTATTTTTCAATATTCAAAATGCTCCTTAGGCCCTAGTTTATAACTTTTCAGAAGAGCTTCAGAGATTAAGGCATTAAAATTTTTCATGGACTAGTTAAAATATGAAATAACTGAGCTGTAGTTAAATACTTGAAAAATTGGAAATATCAATAAATTGTATACAAAACATTTTTCTCTTAAACTAAGTCTAAGCAATGGCTGTATGAAAATTTCTTTATATCTGTATACTGAGCTCAAATTAAACATTTAGGAGAGATACAATAAACTGTAGGGTCCATGGGTCACTTCATATTAATATATCAACAAGTTATTTATTATTTGTAAATATATTAATAATTTGAAAATGGCTTGACATGGAGCATTGGAATTTTGTGTATGTTTTACATTCTGAGTGTGTGGAACAAAACTCAAAGCAATAGGAAGATTTAATTTTCATAGATACATTGGCTTAATTAAAAAAACGGATGCCATGTTTCACATGTATCGCTGTAAGAATCAAGGAAATGGAGAATACGCCGACAAAACCTTATTCCATTTTATGCACACTATGGTGTGAAGATACTTCCATTTCCAGTTAATAGTCTGACAGAGTTGCCCTATTTTGTGTATGGTGATGGAAGTGGCCAAGGAGCTGTGGAAACTGGCAACGATCAGTATCCAGGCTGAGATTAAGGCGGCTCAAGAACGAGCCTTCTACCCTTTCATGAACTAATGTAATGCCAAGAATGCCATCAATACTCAGCATTAACCTGCTGAGGCATCCTATGTTTCGATGTGAGCTTCTTGGGATGTCCCTATATGAAAGTGACATTAGGAGAGCAAATGACAGCCATCCATTCCATTCCAGTAGCCAGATACTGTAGGCCTCTGAGGAGAAAACGTGTTCTTCTCCCTGAAGGGGAAAAGGGGAAGAGTAGCACATGACAGCTCAGGATCATGTCATGAATAGATCCACTATCTACATTAACTACTTTTTCCTCTCACGAGAATTTGACTGTAAGAAATGCGTTTGACATAAACAACTATAGCGTTTTCTGAGAAATATTACGACTACAGTTTCAACATATCAACAAGGCTTCGGCCTTTTAGAAAACATATGGTCTTGTGATAGCAATGTTGGGATACTAACGTTGGAATCACGTTATAGCAAAAACGATCTAAAATATTCACAATACTAATGTTTATATATTCATGGTTAAGATAAGTGGTTCTCCACCGAGCCTCCTGATGGCGGCTTGCTTCCAATCCACATTTTAGGAGCCAGTTTCGTTTCCCGGTAAAGGGAAGTTTACTTCGTTGTTATCCGATTATCTCTCTCTCCCTCCCCTCTCTCCCTCTCCTCCGTCTCTCGTAATTAAAACCGGATTGCCAATAACTTTGGTATTCTACTCTGCAGTGCCATTAGTCACATTGTTCTACAAAGGTTGTATTTCTGAGATGAAAATATGTAATTATAAAGGAATTCATATTGCTAAATTCAAATACGATATTCAATCAGAATTTTGCTATCAGGGACAGCGTTCATGAAATGAGATAGTGAGGCAGGTTAACCTCAAAATCACAGCTAGAAAACAACGATTTCTGTCAATTTAAACTTTATTTGTTTGGATTCTTCAGGGAGCGAACATTTACACAGGATAGCTGCTCTTATATAAAGGTTCAGCCTACAAATGAATCTATTATAGGCAATAAACTGATCAATATTATAAAGGGAGTTGTGAGAGGGTTATGAAATCTTACCCACTATGCTCAGAGTAATTAGGTATAATGAGCATAAGTGGTAGGTGTGTAGTGATTTCAAAGTAATTGCAGTGTTATTGGGGATACAGCAAGGTTGCACAAAATACAAATATTTCTTTTGCGAGTGGGATGTCCAGATATAAGATACCACCACGTACAAAAGAAATGACCTAAGCGAAATCGGGAAGTTGGTAAAAAAATGTTCGGGGGGAAAATCTGGTTACTCGTAAAGTTATAGTTCTTCCATTGCTCCACATAAAACCCTACCTAATTAAAGGCCATGTATCCAACAGCCAGGGAGTTTACATACGTTACTGACTAATTCCTCCGTCTATCATGTTCTAAAATTAATGAAGGTGTATTTGTGGGTCATTAGACTCAACAATTTCAACAAGACCGACATTTTGAAGTATGAGTGACAGACAAAGAAAAGCATGTCTGGATATGTTTCAATAAAGTAGCACAAAACGTCTTTGGAAGTAGAAGAGATCCTAAATATAAGGAGTTTTGAACGAAATGATCAAGGCTTATAAAGATTTAGGATGCAATATGTCCCTGAAAGCACATTTCATGGACTCGCATCTACACTTATTTCCAGAGAGTTGTAGTAATGTATCAGATGAATATGGAGAAAGATTTGATGCACACATAGCGACCATGGAGAAAATGGGAAATGCATATCCACAATTGAAGCCGATTATTGCTAGAGTACAGGAAGAATGCTCAATGCAGAAGGAAGAAAGAAGGCATGAAACTTTGTGGTTGCAAATTTCAGTTTATATAAACATTCCTGTGAATGAGTGTTAACAAGTGAACATTATGTAAGTACTTCAACTATCACATTCTGTTACTATCCTAATGTTTATAGGCCCCTTAAGTGAATTTCTGCCAGTATGTCTATGACTCTAAATTAAAGTTATACAATAATTATATCAAAATGTTAAAATAAAAATAAATTATTGAATTCAGCGTTAAAATGTCAATAAAATCACTCATTTTTTCTACAGAATAGATTTTCTTTCTATAACAGTGTCACAATATTCTACAGCATTATATAGAGAAAGCCGTTTCTCTTAATCTGTTATGTTATAATGCAGAAGAAAGAAAAATATTCGAAGGTCTTTTCGGAACAACTACGCTCATTCTTGCGTGGTTAGATACTCTCTAAACTGGCAGCTGAACTTTAGTCTTTCTGGTGCAAAAGAAAAGCAACCAATCATATTTAATGCATTGTTCAGTTTTAACATGCTAGTTTCAATATATTCTATGCTTGTTATTCGATACCATCCTTCTTCAAAATTAATTTACCGAAAGGCTGTGGATATCTGCATTAATCTTGCCTTTGGTGGAGCTTAAAGTCGAGCAGCATCTTCTCACTCATTCTAAGCGTGTAACTTAACTCATCGTCGCTGTTGTCCTATTTGAAGCCATTGCGGATACCAATCTGTGATATTTAATTAATTTGTTTCTCTGCTTTACGAGATGAATTTCTGTACAGTGACAAATTCTCATTTGTCACAATAGGTGTGACTGGTTCGAATATATCTGAAGCTGTGAAGATTTGGCACTCGCTTTTTCGCTGTGTGCTTTCCCAGGAGATTTAAATCTGTA